>JASANX010001064.1:131562-161611 GCA_030849745.1 Trypanosoma scelopori
ACCCCCTTTTTCCCCCCCCCCCCCCTTTTTTTTCCCCCCCCCCCCCCCCCCCCCCCTCTTTCTCTCTCCCTGCCATGACTGCATTTGGCCCTTCGCATGGTCTCTTCCATCATCTCTCTCTTCTCTCTTACAATAATGTGGCACGCACGTGGTGCATCGGTTCATCTACACCTCCGTCTTTGTCGCTTTGGTGGGACCAGTGCAGTTGCCGAGATAATAAATCAAGTCGGCAAACAAAAAGAAGTTCGTTCCAGCCCACACCCTTTTTTTTTTTTTTTTTTGCTTGGCTTCTGCTTCTGCTGCTGCTTGTGTTGGTGGTAGTAGTGGTGATAGATGCAGCTGGCGACCGCACCATACATCCTGCGGTCCATTTACAAGGACGAGCATATTATTGAGACGCACGTCACTCAGCCGCTGACCGACTTGGTCACTGCCGTGTTTGGTGCTCAATTCACCAACCGCTATGACTCGCATTTGAATAGCTTGACAAAGGGACTGTATTTCGCCTTTGCGCTCCTGCGGGGGCAAACGCTCGGGGAGGAGTTCTGCGGTCTTCTTCCCATTACACGTGGAAGCTCCATACGGTTGCTTGGAACAGTCCGAAAGATGCTGCTCGCTTTATTGCTCGCACTGGAGCCAGCATTGTTGTTTCGGTTTGCCATCACTGTGGCTCCATCTGTGCCGCCTCACGATGTCATTTCTACCGTGCACAAATGCACAATGATGTTTCTCTTCCTCTTCGAGGCATACGGGACGCTCGCTCACCGCCTCCTCAGAGTGCGGTATTTGAGCCTCGTGCCGCCGCGGATGCTCGAGGACGACGACGGCGCGCCGCAAAAGTACCTTGTGGTGGGTCTGGTCATGATGCTTCAGATGGTTGTTCGCCTCTGGCGTTTCTTGGAAGCGCGGCGGTTGGAAAGCCGCTCTACCTCGCACCACGTCGCAGGGGGAAATCGGGGCAATCGCAAAGAGGCTGCTGGCGGCATCGACAACGACGACGATGATGATGATGATGATGATGATGAAAAGGCGGTGTCGGGCAAATGCATGTTGTGCCTAAGCAACCGAAAGCAGCCGACGGCGACGTTGTGCGGACACATCTTCTGCTGGCGGTGTTTGTCAGAATGGATCAAATCCAACGCACACGGCGCCATCTGCCCGTTCTGCCGACGGCGAATTACGGTGCAGTCTTCCGTGCCATTGTATTTCTATGTGGCGAAGGAGCCCCCAGCTGTGGGGAGTATACACGGCACTGCCTGAGTTGTTCCGGCTCTTCCCCGTCACGCGAATGCATCCAAATGCATTCACGACATTCTGGGCGACTTTCCCCTTTTTTTTTTTTGCTTTCGTTTTTGCCTTTCGCCGCCACTTCCGCTTTTCTTCGCCCGATTATTATCTCCCGCGTCTACACTCATGTGCAGGTGCATGCAACGCATTCTTTTTTTTGTTGTTGTTGTTGTTGGTGTGTGTGTGTGTGTGTGTTTTGATTGATTGATTGTTGTCCATTTCTACTTCGCCCCGTCATCTGACTGCATTTCCCCATTTTTATTCATATATTTGTATGTTTTTTGTTTTGCTTTTCGTTGATGGGGTTTTATTGCTTCTCGTGCGTGCAGGACTTGAGAGACGATGGCAGTAGCACGTGTGGAAAGAATCATCATGGCCGACTTGCGGTCGGAGGAGGCCAACCTGGAGGGTCTCGGGTTGGAGTCACTCGAGCCTGTCTTGCCCCTGCTGGTGAAGATGCCACGACTGAAGCTGCTGCGGCTGGCTCGGAATAAACTGACCGGCCTTCCAAACGATCTCTCTTGCATCCGGCAGCTCGAGTACCTCGACATTTCTGCCAACCCCATTACTGGGCTGAACAGCATCATGTGTGGACTGTACAATCTTGTCATATTAAGGCACCTCTACGTCGACCTGCCGTTTGAAAGCGAGGAGGACGAGATCATTGTTGCCCTGCAGTCTTTGGAGAGTTTCAATGGAACCTCTCTGACCATGTCGGTTGAGGGCGATGTGAGTGGCAATCGAAACAGCATGGAACCACCTACGCAGTTTCGTGCCAGCGAAACCACAAGTCCATCAATAAAGGCTGAAGCATTCTCTTCACCTCAGCAGCAGCAGCAGCAGATATGGACGGATGAGGACATGGCGAATATGCAGGATCTGTACACACACGTCGTTGAGGCGATTGGTAATGTTTCGATCCAGAAGGAACTGAATATGTTCCTTGCAAACGTTGTGCAGCACCTCACTGCGCTGACAGCGGACGAGGTGGATGCGGCAGTCCGCGAGGGCGAGACGCTCAAAGCCAAGAATGTCCTCTATGAGTACTGCTTTGAGGAATTGTGCAGCGCCGCAGGGCGAAAAGACACTGCGCTCGGCCGCGCCTTCAGCGCCGTAGCCAAGGAGCAAAGGACCGTGATGGAGCGCTACGACCGTCTCTGGCGCCGCATCGCAGGAGACAAGAACGAGCGGATCGCCATCATGAAGAAGGACATGCAGGATGCCATTCATGAGATTGAGTCGCTTATGTGTCAGGTTGGCCAGGCCGCTTCCGCCACCACCACCACCACCACCACCACCAACGCTGGCGCCGACGAGGCAGAGCTGCAACGGCTTCAAGAGGAAGTTGGCCGGCTGCGAACTGAGAACGAACGTCTGCAAACACGGCTGCGGTTGGTGGAGACGGCGGGCTCCAATGCGAACACCACTGCTGTTGCGGCTATGCGGCAGGCATCATCATCGGTGGAGCGTTGCCAGCCATCACCATCACGCTTGCAAGTGTCGCCAGCTGGCAACAAGGTGTTGACACTGAAGCAGCTGAAGAGCACAATTGAGGACATTTATGCATCGAAGAGCAAGTACGACATCAAATGCTCCGAAAGCCACCTTCCGCGCGAGACAATGGAGCAGCACATGTACACATACCTGAACCAGCGCTACGGTCTGAAGCATATCATTCTTGACTGGGCCACCGCCATTATTCACGGAGTGAAGAAATACTCCCTAGAGGATAACGATGTGGCGGTATTTGGGAAAATCCTGCGCAACGAAATTGACGAGGAGTTTCGCTTTGTTCAGCGGCAGGTGCGGGAGACTGTGCACGAGCTGCTCCGCGTGTATGTGAAGGGGAAGCGGCCGTCGAAAAGCGACATGGAGATAAATAAGATTGTTCAGCGCAAGTGCAGTGGCACGCTGCTGGAGGACGAGTGGGTTGACATTGTCAAGTACATGTACAACACGGAGGATGCTGTTTCGATCATAATGCGTGTGCGGGATCACATACGGCAAGTTCTGCAGCCACGTCGTCGTCGCGCGATTCAACGGGGGAGCGAGCCCCCGTCAAATGACGCCATGGAGCTGCCGTACGCGGACCTCATTCGCATACTGCTGGACTTTCAGCTGGAAGGGCACGAGCGGTTTCTCGCCCGCTTTCTCGCAATATTCCGACAGCACGATACCGATAGAAATGGCATAATAAACGAGAGGGAGTTTGCCGCCGTCCTGAAGGGCATTGATGCTTCCAAGACGGACGAGGAGATTAATGCCGTGCTGGAGCTCATTGACCCGTTTGAGAACCAACTCATTACGTACTCGGAGTGTGCAACGTTTTTAAGTGCTGAGATCGTCAAGATGATGAAAGGGGGGGAGGAGGGAAACTGAGCGGGAAGTCAATCGTAGTGCGCCTCGTCTGGCGTCACACACACACACACACACACACACATTTTTTTTTTCCGTTTTTTTTTTTCTTTTCTTCCAGCAGGCACGCCGTGATAATGACGAGGCAAAATCAAATGGAGGCCCGTGTGCGATGGCCGGACCAGTGAGTGGGGAAAGAAGCTCAGCTCATCAGCCTCTCTCTCTCTCTCTCTGTGTGTGTATGTGTGTGCGCCGCCGTCTGCTCCCTCCATGCCTCTCTTTCTCTCGTTCTCTCTATCTCTGTATATATATATATATATATGATATATACACGCACACTCTTTAGTTCTATCGTTCCCATTATTGATTTATCCTTCGTGTGGTTCTGGCAGCCTTCCGCTGCCGCCGTTTCTTCTTACAATCTCTCTTCTGTGTTTGTTGTAATTTCTGTCTCTCGTCATTTGGTTGCCACTGTAGCTGCTGTGGTGATGGTGATGGCGATGCTGTATCCAGTCCTCAATGCGGCAGCCTTGCTGAGTTTTGACATTCGGTGTGTGTGTGTGTGTGTGTGTGTGTGTTCACGTGCATATGTCGCTGTCTTTCCCCCCCTTTTTTTTTTTCTTTCCACTTGTCGCACCAAAAACATCCCTGAAAGGTGACAGAACCAAAGAAAAAAAAATATAGGAATGCAGGATGCATCTGCGCTACCCGTGAGTGTTGGTGTTGCTACGCATGTGGCAACCCCTTTCTTCATGGACCGTCTCAGCATCTCCGGTGAGGGACTCGCCTTTCTTTTCACTTCGGCGCGGGGCGGCAATGTGCACACGCAGCCACCCCCGTCAACAACGAGGGACCTTAAAAAAGCCATGGAGAAGGCACACACGTTCAGCTCAGCACACCTGAACGTCTTTCTTGACGGATACATCTCCGGGCGTGCGCCGCTCTCAGACGCGGTCATTGCGAACATTCGACGGTTGATCATCAACGCCAATAGCGAATGGGCTTACCAGTGTCAGACGCTGGCGTTGCAGATGCTGCTCTCCGAACTGGAGGCCCGTGAGGCTGGAGTACTGCCGAGGGCGAGGCGCGACGAACCTTTGCTCTTGACGCAGTTGCGTCGTGCCTTTCCCGAATACCAGGGAAAGGCACCATGCATTTCCGTCAGCAAGTGCCATTTTGTCTTTGTGGGTGATATTTCCGCAGATGACCAGGAACAGAACGCGCGCAACTTTTCCGCAGTGGTCACTCTGCAGAATGAGGGGACCTCAAGATGTGCTGTCAAGGTCGGTGAGGTGCACGCCTTCATTAACGGCGAGGCGGTGGTGGGCGACTATCTCTCGTGTGCAGAAACGGCGGAGCATTTCGTTCGGCGCGGTGAGACCGCCTCATTCCACTTTGTCTTGCACTCGCTTCCCAGACGGCAGCCATCAACATTTGAGCAGCTAATAGTGCTCTGTGTGGATACCTATGTGAAGATATTTGTGACTTTCATGGTCTTGTCGCCGCGGCAGCCCCCGTTTGGCGTAGGCTTTCCCAACTGTCTCTCTCTCACGGTGCGGGATTCGCCCATCGGCACATATTCGAGCCCGATGTTGCTGCAGCTTCTGAAGCACCAGTTCGTTCGTCAGCAGGGTTTGGTGAGTAAAGATGTGGCTGTTTTGCTCGTGGGGAAGGCTGCGAGGCACCCGAACCGCAACCGCGAACGCATGCGGGAAGCCACACGGGTGAAGGAGGTATTAGAGGAGGAAATGGACTTTGCCGATGTGCTGGCAACATACCGTTCTGCGCTACCAAAGAAGTTGTTAGGAAACCTTGAGCTGCCGCAGTCCTCTGCGCAGCCCGCGGGCTATTTTCCTGGTGATGTACTGCCAACGGCGGTGGCAGCTGTCAGCACCATGTCGTGCTTCCCAAACGCTGCGACCAGGCTTCCAGCAGCGCTTACGAATGCGCAGCCTGACGTGCTGATGGGATTAGTCTTGATATGGCTCGCCGAGCTTCACGCGACTATCTTTGATGCATCACTACTCGTTACAGAGCCAATGACGTACTTGGGGACGTTGCCGCCGTACTTACAGGGCGTGGTTTTCTGGGTTGTTGACCTCTGCGCCGGTCTCTTGCTTCACAAAGATGTCAACGGAGTCTCGCTTCGGCATCTGGCACTAACCTTCGCCGCAGTCTTGATGCGAAAGAAGTTTCCCAGTGGTGGGGGCGACGTGGGCAGTGTCTTCGCGGACAACACCGTTGACGCCGACGCAAGAGGACCACAGGAGGATTCAGTGTTGGCGGAGGTGGCACTTCAGCAGAGCGCTGTCACTGCACTTGTCCATTGGATTACAGTTTACGCTGGGTGCTACGAAAAGCGTCGCTGATGATGAAAATGACGATGGGCTTTTCCATTGATCTCAAAGTGGGGGGGGGGGGGCACCCCGTTTTCGTGCGTGTTGTGCAAAGGCTGCTACTGCTGCTGTAGGCAGTACACGTATGCGCGCACATGTACACATAAAAGGGAGAATATATATATATATGTGTGCGTTTCTCTCTTTATTTCTCTGGGTCACTGGGCTGCACCTCCGGCGTCTCATATTTAATACGCTCTTCTTTCTCTTTTCTTCTTTTTCCTGTTGTTTGGATGTTTGTTGTTGAGAGTCTGCGTCCAAGGTCTCTTCTGGGTTGGGTAGGTAGTGCGGATCAGGAGATGGCAATGCATCCATTAGCACGCTGGGTAGCTGGGTTGAGCACTCCAATGTCGCTGCGTGACCAGAGAATGGTGACGCAAAACGTGTCGAGGATCATATATGGCAGTCTCGTCATTTCACTGATATGTGGGTATCTCGTGGGTCATGTGAACCTGACTTTTTACGGAGTAGCTGCAGGAGGTGCTTTGTCACTCGTGTTGTATGTTCCAAACTGGTATCAGCACAGTGATGATGATCAGCAGTGGTGCGATGATGCGGAGGTGAAGAAGTACTACAGTGACCGCCAGCAGCTGTTGGACGATGTGGGACAGCAAGAGATGGAGTTGGCGAAGGATAAGTAGCGGGGGCTTGCTGTGGAGCGGCGTTGGGTGTAGCAGTCTACGGGAGATAATCTGTGGTGGTGCTGCCACGTTAATCTCAGCCGCCTCTTCAACGAGGGGGCTGATATGCCGTGAGGTATTTCATTCTCCTACTACTACTGCTGCTGCTGCTGCTGCTGTTACCGGAACTTTCCCTTCCCTTGGTTTTCTGGCGAATAGCAGAGGGGTGGCAGCGTGGCGCGCACACAAGACGCACATATATATATATATACACATTATATATGGATACAGATCCAATGAGACAATGGTCTAGCGACTCGGAAGGCGAGTTGGATTCGGCGAGAGAGGAGAATCCGCTACTACTGCTACCGCCACCGGGAGCATCGGCACCTGCACCTGATCCACACGGAAAATACCGCATCCTCACTGCCAGTGGTAGTCTTACCACTGCTGCTGCCGCTGTTGCTGCAAGCGGAAGAACGGCAACGGACGTGCGATGTGGATCAGAGGTGGTGGCACAGGATGAGTGTCGCGGTTCTACCGCCGCTTCGTCGTGCTTGGAAATGGGATGCCCAGGGAAGCGCATCCTGTTGGAGTTTGGCGATGAGTACGATGGCGAGGTGAAATTTGAGAGAGGCGCAGCCGTTCCTCACGGACGCGGGACGCTTAGGTCCTTGCTGGGCAAACACTGCTATGTGGGTGACTTCGTCAACCGCGGCCGGGACGGGTATGGGAAGCTGACGACGGAACGCTACGTGATCTGGTCCAAGTGGAAGATGAATCGTCCCGATACGGCGAGTTCCGCCCGTGTCGACTACGTCAATGGTGACAGGTACAGCGGGTTCCTCTCGCTGCGGCAAGACAGCGCTGCGGCGCAGCAGCTATCTCGCAGCTCAAGGGCGCGCATGTCCAAGTTCTCCATATGGGCCCAGACGACGATGCCGGTACGTGAGCGATGGGGAGAGCTTGTCGGTGCCAATGGTGACCGCTATTTTGGGCAGTGGGAAAACAATCTGCCATCTGGCTTCGGTTGCCTCATGACAAGCAGCGGTGATCGCTACGTGGGCCTGTTTGAGGCGGGGAAATTTCACGACACGGGGACTCTTTTCTCAACTTTGTACGGCGGGTGTGATTACAGCAACTCCTTGCTTGATGGAGCCTCTTTTGTATATGAGCAGAGGCAGCAGCGGTCATGGCAGACTGACGGAGCAGAAGAGGAGGGGGACGCAAATGATGGTGGCGAAAGCCCTGCAACAGGCATCGGGGCGGAGAAGGAACAACAAGCGCAACAATTGCAGGAGCAGGAGCAGGAGCAGGGTCATGAATCTCAGCAGGGACGATGGCACGGTGTGATTTTTGATGGTGTCTGGGAGAAGGGCCGCTTTGCTGGAGAAGGGCATGTGACACTGCCATGCGGGTCTCGAGTATCGGCAGAGTGGAGGAATGCGTCGCAACCAACTAACGGCCGCCTATTCATTGGATCCTCTAGCCGACGCGGCTGCCATACGCAGGATGGCATGAATACAGGGGGTTGGTTTCAGTGCTTTCATTGGGAGGCACTGTTGTGCGGTGTGTGCGAGGAGTCAAAGGCGCGGAAGTACACCGCCTGCACCTCGTACCGCGAGCGGCTGTGCAGTGCTACGACGCACGAGGAGGCGCAAGCCGTACTGGCTGATTTCTGCACCAATGAGGATGCGGTGGTGAACGCACTCAAGGTGTTTCGCCGTTGCTTTTATTTTCTCCACGGTACATGTGGACGAAGTTGTGCGATTGGGTCCGGCCCGGGCTCGAACAGACTTGGCTGGTGTTATTTGCGCAATGCGTACGGTGGCTGCATCCACCACGGGCGTGGTCACCGCATCGGGGTTGGCGATGTCGACTTGGCCATGACAGACATCACTTCGTTTGTGCGCTCCGTGGTGCGATGGGCGGTGGAGATGATGGGCGATGCTGCCGTGGCGAGCAGCCGCTCCGAGATGTTTATCGCACGTAGGATCCTGGATTACGTTCTGCGCGACGTTCATGATGTTTTGTTTAATCTCTACGTGCACGCCTACGGCGAGGAGGACATCGCCCTTTCAGCTGCACTTGAGCGACTGCGGGAGAAAATGACGCTGGACGACCTTGGCGTTGTTTTCGCGCGCCAGCAGACCGCCGAGCGGCTCTTTGATCCATACACCGATGCGATTCACTGCATTGAGCAGCTCGGGTGTAGAGCGCAGACCTTCAGCAGCAAACTGCAGGTGCTGACGCGGTGGTCGAAGGAGATTGACCTCTCCGTGCGACTGGCTCAGGTAAACCTCGACGACGGCTCCTTTGCCCCTTCCCCATCGCATGGCGGGCAACTTGATTTAGGCTCGGCTGACGATCTTCTGCCGATTCACCAGTACGTGCTGATGAAGGCGAGACTGCCCCATCTCTACGCTCACACCAAATTGTTGGTAGACTTGGGTAGTGAGGATATTTTCATGGAGTTCACGTCGAAGGACAACTTCTTCATTATCACACTTCACGCATGCGCCACAACATTTGTGAAGCTGCATCCTCTGCTGCGCGATGAGCACCGAGTGCTTTCACCTCCGTCTCTCTTCGAGGATCGGCTCCGCACCTCTGTCGCAGCCATCCGCCGGACGGCTATCTGTTTTTTGGATGCATTTGCTTCTCATGCGGGTGCTGAGGTGTGTCCTGTGAGTGACCCGGTTGATTTGCACGACATCGCGCTGGGGTACCTTAGGGCGTGGCTGCCAGCGGCCATGGACGCGCTTTCGGCAACGCCGAGGGTTGGGTGCAGAAGCGGGGGTGACTGCCGCGTGGTGGCGGTCACGGAGCTGCTGGAATCAAAAGAGGCACGAGAATTGGTGTGCCTGGACGAGCCACACTGCTCACGCAGTGTGGCACTTTTTTGCTGGCTTGCAGCTGCCAGCATCACGTCAGTGCTCAACATGCGCATCGGCCTCGCGACAGGGAGCGGCGCGCTGGGGTCTGATGACATACTGCAGGTGGACGTGAGCCCCACCGTGTTTCTGGAGCAGTACCGCTGCTGGGCTGACGCGAGCGGGGCGCGTGAGGTGGTGGTGGTGGTGCTGCTGCTGCTGCCGATGGAGAGTGAGAAGATGCTACGGCCATCCTTCTTGCACCGCGCTGCTGCTCTACTGCTTACCCTCTTGTGAGCGTGTGCACACAACCGGTAAGAGGCAGCCGTGAAGAGGACACTTACGCGCCTTCAATCTCCAGGTACTCCTTCTGCAGCGGAAGAAGCCCAAAGCACAAAACAACGTCGACACAAATCCACATCCGTGTTTCTGCGTCTGCGCCGTTTGGTGCAATCATCCCGCCATCGCCAGTATGAGTGGGGGAAATCGTAATGAAACGAGGAAGGAGGAGCATCTGACTTTTGTTCTTGCCGTCTCATCTTTGCCGCGTTGTTTCTCTTATTATTATTATTATTATTATTATTATTTTTGTCTTTTTCTCTCTCTCTCGTTTGACGCCACGCGGGAGTCTACACCAAAATAAAGGAGGGGAAAAAAACAAGAACAAAACAACCGAACAACACACACACACAAAAAAAAAGAACCCCCACCCCCCCCCCCCCCCCCCCCCAAAAAAAAAAAAAAAAAAAAAAAAAAAAAAAACGAAGACAAACTCGCACAGGCGAACATGGAAGAGGCGTGTGGTGGCGTTTGTATTTGCACACGTCTCTGTTCTGTGTATTCGCCACCATCTTGGTGTCTAGTGGCTGTCCAGATGCCTTCGCTTACTTCTCATTTTCTCCCGCATGCATACATACATATACATGTGTATTATTATTATTATTATTTCTTACTCATGGTTTTGCATTATTCGCTGGCTGTTTGGGAGTGGGGGTGGGGGAGTATTGCCGTATGTACTGTTTTGAGTGCTCTGTATTGTCTTCTTCATTTGGAGTTGCTTTTGGCGCCATGGCCGCCTTGCATCCCTCTTGCGCCGACTCCGTGCGGCAGCATATCGTTTGCCCTTCTATTTCCCGCTACGTCTCCCTTCTTGATGACCCTGCTGGCGGTACTTGCATTTCAAGAATGTACTGCCGCGTTCTCCGTGACGTGTCTCGTGTGGCAACGTAGACTTTTGGCGTGCTCGCTGACGCTGGATCTGCTCATATTGCCGCCATTTGTGCTGACACGCTTGTGGCACTTTGCCTGTTCATCTTTTCTCCTTCCGTCTGTTCTCTTTGCACTAGACGGTAGCGGTGGGCTGGCGGTAGCACCGGTGTCACAGAGATGTGGTGGTGGTGGTGGTGGTAGGGTGCTAGCTGCTGCGTCTCTCTGTTCGCCCCCCTTACCCGTTTCTGTTCCTCGTTTGCGTCCAAACATGACTTCCACATTTTTTTTTTCTCCCTTGCGTCATCCTCATTTGCCTCATCAGCTTGGCGGCGCAGTGCCGATAGGTGACGTGTGACTGACTGACTGACCTAATGAGTGAGTGAGTGAGGGGCATAAGAGGGGGTGCCTCCATGCAGAGACGGCGGTGACACTCGGTGGAAAATCGAACAGTAATTTAAGAACAACAACAACAAAAATATTTCTCTTCCCCTCTCTTCTTTCTTTTTCCTTTTTTTTTCCTATGACTCTCACTTCTTCTTTTCACAACGCACGCGCATGTTGTGACTCTTCTTCTTTCGCGATGCTCCTCTCCTTTTCATCATGTGCTGCCAGTTTGGAGGGCGTCGTGCTTCACGGAACAACGCAGAAAACCATTTGTACATAAGCGTAAACACATACATACATATATACGCACACGCAGAGATACGGAGACCGAGAGGCAGGCAAACCGACAGAGAGAACGAAAGCGAGAGAGGGCGAGTGGGATCCATCTACATCGATAATATACGGGCAGGAAGAGAAGGTGTTGGGAGGAGGACAGAGACACCACGAGGATAATTAAAGGCAGAAGGAAGAGCAGACATTAACCACTCAAAAGGAAAAAAAAAAGGGAAGGAAAGGGAGGAAACCGCTCAGTGAGGGTGGAGGAGGAGGAGGAACAACAGAAAGAACACCGAGTTCCGCGATTGGATCAGAAACCAACGAAGATCTTCGTTGGCGGTACGCAATACACTTTCCGAATCAGGGAAGAAAAGTAAACGAAGAGAAAGATTATATATATATAAATATATATATATATATATATTAAAAAAAAAAAAACGACAGTAAAACGCGAATTGACCGAGACACACGCAATCGCTTCTCACTGCTGCCATCTTGGAGTCACGGAGAACTGCGCAAAAGAGCGAGAAGGAAGAAACAGGGAGGGAGTGGGGTTGACGGAAAGGTAGTGACCTGCGGTGGCCTGGTGTGGGGGTGGTGTTGGTAGTCGTAGTGCTGGTGGGAAAGCGATGATGTCAGTTGTTTTGAGAAACATCCCTCCTCATTGCCAGGAAGACGATCTTCGACGTGCACTGCTCATATACGGAACAGCCGTAAATGCTGCTATCGCACCGCACATGCGTCAGGCCACTGTGACGATGCGAACTTCACAAGAGGCACGATCACTCCTACACCAGGGATGCATTAATCTTTTTGGCCAGTCTGTGACTGTGGAACCGTCTCCCTACGGTCCAGGTGGTGCTGCTGCTGCTGTTGTTGGAGGAGGTGTTGGTGGTGGTGGTGGTGGTGCGCCAGCACTGTTGGCCCCACATGTCGGTATTGCGCGGATAAATGTTATCGTGGAGAAGTGCACATACCCCGTGACGAAAGAAGTTCTGACCCAAGTATTCGGTATGGTGGCACCGCCTTCTAATGTTTTATGTGGTCCCTCAGGGCCTACAACAACTGGGTGGGTTGACTACACTGACATTGCCTCGGCCCAGCGTGCAGTGCAGCAGTTGAACAAGAACTCCATTTACCCTGATTGTTGCTTTATGACATTGTCACTTGAACACGTGAGCGGAGCTCCCACCACAATGGGTGGCTATTCCTCTCATCCGATGCTTTACCCACATCATCATCAGCAGCAACAACAACAACAACAACCGCCGCAGACGCAGATGCCGCCTCCTCCGCAGCATCATCATCATCATCATCATCATACGATGCAGTCAATGCCTTTTGGTCAGGCGGGTTACGGGGCGATGCCTGGTGCTATGCCGATGCGTGGTGGAATGGGTGGTCGTGGCCGTGGAAGAGGTGCTGCAATGGGACGTTATGGTCCCCCATACGCTGCCGGTGGGCCAATGGCACAACCTCCATACGCAGGTTCTCCATATGGAGGACCTTCGACTGATGCGGTGGTTATTGTCAGCAACGTTCCGGAGACGATTGCACTGCACGATATGTGGGTGCTTCTTGAGGTGTATGGCAATGTGAATTCACTCAAGCGACAGTTCAGTTCGAAGACAACGGTGGTTGCTCATTTCCAGAACGTTCATGATGCTCGCCTCGCGGTACAACATCTTCAGGGCTGCCCATTTCACGGTTCTACGCTCGCGTTGAAGCACTTTGCTGGATATGTGGAGCGTGGTGGCAGAACGGAGTGGAACAGCGGGCCTGCAACAGACCCTGCCACACACGCCGTCCTCTTCTCCAGCGGTTACCATCACAGAACGAAGCCAACAGCACCCTTCAATCCCACCGGACGCGTTCGCCCTGGAAAGAATCTGTTTATCTCCAACCTCACAGAGGCAATCACAGATGAGGATATCAAGGAGGTGTTCGCCAAGGCTGGGTATGAACTGGAAGACTATTTCCGCAAGAGTCCCTCGGTTGCGATTGTTAGTCTGAAAGACATTGAAGCCGCCGTGTGTGCTCTTATTGCGGTGCATTCACAGCAACTGAAGGAACGTTTTCTGCGGGTGACCTTTTCCCATTTTCCACCAGGGCAACGTGCCAATGGTGAAGAAAATGGAGCCGCGCAGCAGGAAGCCGAGAACAGCGCTCCTTCAGCGGACGCCAATGAGGAGCAAATATGATGCGAGGCTGCCTTCAGCCACTTTAGAGATGGGAAGTGTCTTGGCGGCGGAAAGGAACAGACCGCAAAAAAAAAAAAAAAGAAAAAAGGAGGGGGGTGGGGGGTGGGGGCTGGGAAGGAGAAGAGAGGGGAGTGTAGAGCAACTGGACTTGACGGGGAGGGGAGGGAGTGAGGGATGGAGGCATCGCCACAGCCTCGCCATCTCCTCGCCTCTCTTTCTTTCTCTCTCTTTTTTTAATTTATTTTTCCTCTCTGTCCGGATTCCCCCTCCACACACACACACACACACACATCCTCTTGCTATCCATCCACTGTCCCCCTTAAATTTTCTTTCTTTATTTTCACTTGACCTTCGATCGCTGCCGTCTCTTCATACCTTTCTCTTTGTTTTTTGTTTTGTGTTTTTGTGTTTTGTTTTGATTTTCTCATCCAGCGAGGGAGGGACGGGTGAGAAAACGAGAGAGGGGAGCACCCGCGCCAACGGAAGCAGTCTGGCGGGTCGGTGAATATGAAAGGGAAGGGGCGGGGAAGGAATGCTAAGGAGGTGGGGGAAAACAAAAAAAAAAAAAAAATGGAGCTAAAAACAAAAAGATGATCTTATTCCTCCCACGTTTTCCGCGCTTCGGTCGCAATGTTTTTCCTCCTGTTGCTGCTTTTTGTTCTGTTCTTTTCTTTATTTCTTGTGCATGTACCTCTTTTTTCTCAGGGTTTCATTGGTGCGTCTCACTCCCTGTTGTCCGCCTCTCTCGTTTACCGCTTCCACAAGGAGGTGCAAGTTGGGGGAAAGAGGAAAAACACCGGAAATAAGTTGTGCATGGACCTCTGGGAGCCGTCGCTTCCCGGTGCTGGTGCGCAGCGTGCGGTTCTGGTGCTGCAGCTGTATCTGCGCATGGGAAATTACAACTCTCTCTCTATTCTAGTGGCAGATGCTCTTTGCTTGACATTCAAAGCGGGCGGTGCGACTGTGGCGGAGCTCAGCGCGTACTTGGGGCTGATAAGCGACCGTGTGGAGGCCGGCATTGAGGGGATGCCGAGGGAACTGTACTGCACGTCATCAGATCTCCCTCAGGAAGACATGGACAATGAGGAGAAAAATGGGAAACAGCGAAGGAAAGGGGGCGTTGGCAACACGAAGAGTCGCCATGATGTCGCAGAGGAGAGTACGTTGCGATATTACATCAATTATGCCACAATGTTGCCGTTTGTTTTTGCCCACGGCACACACATACTATTGGCTCTTTGTCAGATGCCTCTTCCGCAGAACATGGCAAATAGTGGACCTCGTGGCGAGCTTGCCTCTCTGAACATTTCACCCACACTTCGGCGCGCAGACTGTCGTCGAGGACTCTGTTGTGTGTCTTGTCGCTACTGGATGGCCCTGAAGGACTTACAGTCGACCATCTCACGCTGCCCGCTCTGCCAAACAGATATACTTGCCCGTGTACTAAGTGCCATCAAGTCGCACTACGATGACAAGCTGGCAAGAGGCGAACAATTGCTCTGTTTTGGCCCAGTGCAGCAGCAGCAGCAGCAGCAGCGAAGTGGTGATTCTGGAAAGCCAAGTGCCACGTCACAGGACGCCTTATCCAGGAGGAGCAACACTGACGCCGGGGAATATGCACTTGCACGGGATCCCTTTGTTGTGCAACAGGGCCTTTTTTTTCAGTTTCTCTACTCTCACCCCCTTGTTTGCGTCAACGAATCCTCCTTTGTGGTGGACGCGGATGAAGTGATGACAAAGGAGGAGTATGAATATCGCTCAAGACACAGAGCGTCTGCGCTAGACCAGTTTCGCCTGGTGCACCGAAACACTGCGGCCATTCGTGTGAAGTTAGTCGACGAGGCGACGCTTAATGAAGTGAAGTACACAGAAAACGCCTTGAAGTTGGCGAAGCGCACTCAGCTTCCCCCATGGCTGCGCCCTACGTCTCTATTTTCTGACGGTGACCTTCTCCCACCGGTACTCGCTGCAGCGACAGAGGAGCAAGGCTCATCAAGTCTTGTGCAGACCAAAAAAACGAGGCGAGAGGGAAACATCGCCGCTAGCGCATCGTACATTGCAAGGGAGTTTTTTGATGACGACTTTGATGCTGTGCCATTTCGGCGATCACTGCTAGAGTGACTCTATGGGCTCTTACTTATTCCCTCCACACACACACACACACACACACACACACACACACACACACTTTTTTTTTTTTCTCTTATTCTTTGGTTTGCTCGCATGTGTGTGTATCAGAAGAAAGGGGGAGCGGTGGTGGTGGTGGGAGGAGTAGGAGGAGAAATCCCCCGCAAAAAAAAAAAAAAGCGATTTGAAGCGAGATATCCTCGATCATTTTTCTTTTTTTTTTTTCTTTTTTTTTTTCGCCTTTGTTGTTAAGTTTTCTTCCTTTCTTTATATTTGTCGGTTAGTCGATTTGACGAGATGAATGTGTTTGAGTCAAACACGCTACATATCGGTGAGAGGATACTGTTCCAGAGCGGCGGCAGTGGGAGTGTATCTAGAGGATCGCTGGACATTTCCGGTGAGGTATGCACCGGTAAGAATGAGGGCAGCGTCAGCGACATGCTGAAAGTATTGGCTCATGATGGTGTGTCACTCTTCAGCATTGTTCATGGCGTGGCGGCTGTGACAAATGTTGACGATGAGGAAGACGGCGAAATCTTGTCCAACCATCTCACAAAACTTCTCTCTGTGGCGTGCATTCTTGCGCCGGTGGAGGCGGCTGAAATTCTCCTGGCGCTGCTGCTGATGGAGCTGGACCACGCCACGCGTGGGCGTAATAACATTCACACCTTCATGCGGGGAAATGGCGTGGTGCCGAAGGTATTTGAGAAGCTCATGATGAAGGTGACAAATGCCAAGGGCGGACTCCAGGACGAGCTTCTGCAGTGCTGCGGGGTGTTGCGCGGTGGAGGCGATGCGCCAGGCTGGCTCAATGGTTCGATGGTTACAGAAAACCACAATGAGGTGTGTCCTAGTGCTGGCCTTTTCACCGAGTGTGTGGCGCCCGTGGATGGACAGGAATGTAACTGCGCTCGCTCATCTGCTCAACTTCTTCTTGATGGCCTCGATTACTTCAGAAAGAACACGAATCACCACCTGAACACCTCTCGTGACCAGACGAGCGATCTGGAGATGTACGTAGAGACTATTATGGCAATGTTGCACTCTGTATTGGATGTGGTACATGCCTCTGTGCTCCAGTGGCCTTGGAGCATACGAAAAAGCCTTTCTACCTTTTTAACAATCGTGGAGACGCGTACTTGCGACGAAACGCACCTGGTGGAGGTGAGCGGTGACGTGATGGCGTTGACTCTTTTGGGGCAGAACATGATAGCGACGATTGTAGTGCTTCGAGCAGTGATCCCGGCGCTGCTGGGCATCGCTCCCCGTCTAGCACCAGAGGGAGAGTGTTTTGATGGACATTGCTTTCTGGTGCATGGGCGTTGCACGATACTAGCCAAGTTGAGCCAAAAAGCAGCTCATGGACTGCTGTTTAATGGTCAGCATGAGGAGATGATGTCCGTCTTCAACAATGGGTTGCCGTCGCTTACGCAGCGCTGGGCGACCTTGTTTAAGCAGATTTGCCAAGATGTGGATTCCCCGAGTGTTTGCCAGAATGACTCTCTTGTAAAGCGAGGGGCGGAAGTCACCCTAAGGCTGTGCGAGTTTCTTGATGCGCATTTATTTCGTGTGGTGCACATGGCGATGCTCTGCAGACCAGTCATGGAGCCAGTTTATTGGAGCCATTTCATGCGCTTTACAGGGTACGCTGAGCGGCGCCTAAAACGTGCGGGTCACTTCGCTTCTCTACCATTATCTGGTGAGTCGTCGCACTTGATGGCTGTTGTCGAGCCGGTCACTGTACCATTGGGTGGAGGTCGGCGTGCGCGAGATCTCTTGCCACATGTGGGTCGTTCTCGGTCGCCGGCTAGAGTGTTGAATTCGGGCGATCGTGATGCCGTTAGCAGTAAGATCTGTAAATCGTACACCCAGCGGGAGAAAGTGTTCGGCGAGTTGGTGTCTTACGCTCTGAATTTGATGGTCTGTCCGGAAATGACGGGGTTGTACGCCTCGTACTGTGGAGTTGGCGGTGTTGCGCGTGATAAGGCGGCAACTATTTTTCTGTACTGGGATCTGTTGCGTGTGTACCTCGATATGTTCTATTCAGGCAATGCAGAAGCAGAACTGCGAAGGCGCTGCCCGCATTTTTTACGCCATAGAAAGCAAACCTACTTTCGTGACGGCGACTCCCTAGCATTCCTCTTTCTCCTCATCGATGTGGCGGTGGTGACAAGTGGTGACGGGGTGTTCCGCCTCGTCGTTCTTGCCGGTCATTCAGCTACCTGCCTCACGTGGTTACTTGATGCCCTCCGTCTGTTGCCGGAGAGACACGCTGCTCGGTGTGCGCAGGTGCTCGTACTGAGCACTGCCGACTCTCTCGCCCTTCAGAGTGAGTGGGATAAATCTTTTAAAATTACTATTGTCCGTCGTGCAAGTGATCTACTGGCGGCATTGGAGGACCTTTGTCTCTGCATGCCGCTGGGGTGCACGGAGTACCGCATGCTGCTCAAGGAGGAGGAGGAAAGTGACAAGGGAACTGAAACGGGTGACAATGGGGAAAAGCATAATGCGGCAGGCCGGACAATAGATGAGAGGCTCTTCCCACTCATTGCTAGCAGGATGAACGACGAACCTGGTTCCGTGGGGCTGTGCGATTTGGGGGGTACCCCAACGCTGCACGCGTCCCTGGGGGCACGCGAGGCACATCTCTGGCCTGTGGCTTTGCTGCGCGATGTGTTCGAGTTGATATGTGCTGCGATTCGTCCAGCGTGCATGGGAGCTGCAGCAGCCGCTGTTGAGGGTCGCGTAATTGAGCGGTTGGTGCAGGGCATTCCAGCGGGGGTTGTGAGCAGCTTCCGCATGAAGGCGGCGGAGTTTTTTTTCAAATTTGAGGGTGACCTCCTGCTGCACTTGGAGATTGAGCCAAAGTGGCTCTCCAACACGACACGAACTTCCCCCAGGCGAGTAGACCAGAGTAATGATAAGAGCCACGATCACGAACTGCATAGGAGTCGGTTAGTTTGCTCGTGGTTCGCCGCGGTACACTTGCGAGAAGGTGAAATGGATGCCCACGAGAGCAACTTGTTGCACATGCTGTTTTTAGCGACGCGGCGTTTCTATGCTTCAGGCGGTTACATCACTGATGGTGGATCTGCTGCAGGGGAAGGTGGGAGGCCCCCTAGTGTCATTCCAAGCCTGCGTCACACCACGCTCGAGTCACTATGGCGTCTGCTGATCTATAATCTGTGGAACACGTTTGCCTTCGTGCAGCAGGTCTCACCATTGCACTGCCCAGTGACGTGCATGACAAAGGCTGTACGTATGTACTTGGAGGAGGTGCAAGAACCTCTTGTATCTGAAGAGGATCATTTACTTAGTGGTGGGAACACCTCTCCGGGTGCCGCCGCCGCCGCTGCCGCCGCCGCCGCTGCCGCCGCCGCCCTCGCTGCTGTCCCTGTTGCCGAGCGCGAGCTTATTCGACTCCTGGGAGAAATATGTGGATTTGTTCGTCTAATTGACTTTGAGGAGCTTGGGTCCGACGCTGGTAAGTACTCTGAGAGTAGCGGTTGCGGTGAGAGAGTGAACGCAGTGTTGGGCGGTGTCCTCCGTATCATCTACCGGAAAAAAGGGCTGGACGATGCGGAGCTTTTCGTCGCGCAGCTAATTGCCTCGCGGGGCGAGTCACTGTTGATAGAAGCTGCACGCTTATCAGCCTGATGTGGGCATGCGAATCCCTTGGAAGGGCAATATCTTGCTCCCCGCTCGTGGAGCCTGTCAATCGTAATGAGGTTTGTCATCATGGTTGCGCTTGATAGAAAAGCGCGGGGTACTCTTTTTTCCCTCGTGCATGCCTTCTGTTTCACACACACGTATAAGTATATATATATATATATATGTTCCTTCTTTTTCATTTCCTTTCCTCTTGCACGTACACACACGAGTGGGAAAAAAAAAAAACGTCCGTCAGTAAGTAAGTACACACCTACGCACACACATATATATATATATATATATATATATATATATATTTGTGTGTGTGCCTGTGTCTTCGCGTGTGCAGCGGGTGTTGCGTGTAAACGAGAAATTGAAGAGATTGTTGTACCAGAAATATAATAAACTCGAAGGGGATTTGAAGCAAAAAAAAATATTCAGGTTTGTAGATATGAGCGCCGTGGAGAAGTTCATTTTGCAAGCTCTGGCATCTGCAGATGCCGTTGAATCTGGCGATTTAGCGGACAGACTTCAGGTGGATCATCAGGCCGTTGTTGGTGCCATCAAGTCGCTCGAGTCCGGTGGGTATGTTGTGAGCGAAGTGAGAACAAGGTCAGCCTGGCGGCTGACAAGCGAGGCAGTTAAGATATGCGAGAGCGGCAGCCCTGAGTACCTTCTCTGGGAATTGCTGGCTAAGGGTGAGATGTCGCAGGAGGCTGTTGCCAAGATGCTTGGAAAAGAGGTCACCGCTGTCGCAATGTCGAACGGGATGAAGGCGAAGGTTTTCTCGCTGCGAAAGCAAAACGGCGAGGTGATTCTCTGCCGCTCGCCATCTGTCACGTCGTTTCACGACGGTACGCGCCTTGCCCTTTCCCAGGCTGCAAAGGGTGAACATGTGGACCCAAGGGACGCTGATATGCTCAAGAGGCGCAAGTTGGCCACATTGGATAGCGTGAAGGTGTTCCATATTACACGTGGCCCAAGCTACGCGGTGGAGTTGCGTTCCAAGGCGGCAGGTGATCTTACAAAAGAGATGCTTCAGGACGGTTCGTGGAAAACAACGGATTTTAAGGAATACAACCTTGGCACGGCGGGACGAGAGGTGAGTTGCGGGCAGCTGCACCCCCTCCTGAAGGTGCGGCAAGAGTTCCGCGAGATCTTCATGGAGCTCGGGTTTCAAGAGATGGAGACTGACCACTGGGTGGAGTCGTCTTTTTGGAATTTTGACGCTCTTTTTATCGCACAGAACCATCCCGCCCGGGATGTCCAGGACACTTTCTTCGTGTCGAAGCCATCATTCTCCGAACTTACACATCGTGATGTGGTGGAGCGTGTGCGAGAGATGCATGAAAGCAAGTTCAAGCATTCCTGGCGGGAGGAGGAGGCAAAACGCAACGTGCTGCGTACGCACACCACCTGCAGCTCAGGGTTCTGGCTGCACCATCTCGCGAGTGTGTCTCCGCTGCTCCCAGACGGACGCCGCAACTTCCGCCCTGGACGTTACTACAGCATCGATCGGGTCTTCCGCAACGAAGAGATGGACCGCACGCACCTTTGCGAGTTTCACCAGATAGAGGGCTGTGTCATTGACCGCAACATCTCTCTATCGAACATGATGCACACCTTCCACCTTTTCTTCAGCCGTATTGGAGTCGAGCGGCTACGCTTCAAGCCGGTGTTCAATCCATACACGGAGCCGTCAATGGAGATATTCGGCTGGCACACGCAGCTGCGGCGCTGGATTGAGGTGGGCAACAGCGGCATCTTCCGGCCCGAGTTGCTGACACCGCTCGGCTTCGATGAGGACGTGACGGTAATGGCATGGGGACTTTCGCTCGAACGGCCTACCATGATTAAATACGGCCTCTCGAGCATTCATGAGCTCTTTGGGCATAAGGTGGACCTGCGCTTTATCAGGAATTCTAAGCTGATGCGATTTTAACGAAAACAAAACAAAACAAAAGCTGGGGGAAGGAGGGAATGGAGGAGGAGGAGGGGGGGGGGGGGGGGTTGAGTGGTGACGGAGACACAGAGGCAGAGGTGAGGCATTGCGCAACCGTGAAGAGGGAAGCGATTGAACGAATAGGAGGGATCTGTTGAACTTTTTTTTTTTTTTTTGAGGGGTCTTGTTGGTTTGAGTCGGTGGATGAATCTGTGTCGTGATGTCTTGTAGGGGATGACACAGAGGGAACTTTGCCCCCCCTCCCCCCTCCCACGTTGATGACACTCCATGCACGGGAAAACGAATGGGTGTGGGCGGAAACCAACTGCGCAGCGAAGGAGGTGTGAGACTCATCGCCCGGATGTATTGGTTCTTCCGTCGCGCCGGAAGAAGTGGTGGGGTGCACTTTGCGTGTGTCCCCTTTATTCTCCTATTCTGTACTGCTGCAATGCCACGCGTCCCTCCCCCACTCGATGCCATTTTATTTCATTTCGGCACACACACACACAGACACATACGCTCCCCCTTGTACTTTGACGTTTTCTTCACTTCGTTTCTTTTTTCTTCCTTTGTGCTATCTGCAGCGTGGAAAGAAGGCATTCAGCGAATGGTGAAGCCGCATCTTCGTCACTACTGCGTCGTGGGGCGTGAAACCCCGTCGGAGAAGAACCGCGATCCAACCGTCTACAAGTTCGAGGTGTTTGCGCCGAATTTTGTTGTTGCCAAGAGCCGCTTCTGGCGTATGATGCGAGAGAAGAACAAGGTGAAGTCCACACACGGCGACGTGCTCTCCTGCAAGGTGGTGAAGGACCGTAAGCTGGCTGCCCGCAACTACAGCGTCGACATCGCATACTACAGCCAGCGCAGCGGATACACGCACATGGTAAAGGAGTTCCGTGACGTGTGCAAGGCAGGCGCGGTGAGTCAGGCGTACAATGACCTTGCCTCACGCCATCGTGCACGCTATCACAACATTGAGGTGCTGGGCGTGAAGAGTATTCCGAATCACGAGGTGCGGCGGCAGAGCATCTCGCAGTATCACCCAAGCAAGCTCTCCTTCCCTCTGCTGCAGCGCCGCATGAAGGCGGCACGCAAGGACCGTGTGATATTTGTCAAGAAGAACACGAAGCGCGCTGTCGTTGCATAATGAGCCTTCCATATTGTTGGAGGAAAAGGAGGGGGAAGGGGGCTTGAGGTGCATGCGCCCTTCCTTTCGTCATTCGTTCTGTCTCCGTTTTCCTTTTTTCCCGTACGCATTCTTTTTTTTTTTTTCCTTCCTTCGTCTTCCTCCCTCCCTCCTCCTCCTCCGTCCTTCTCTTTTGGCATGAAGGACGAGGGCGGGAGGAAGAGGGCGGGAAGAAGGGGGTGGGCTATTTTGCCTTGCTTTACTCACATCCTCCCTTTCTCTCCTTTATCGCTATACATACTACTGCATCCGCACCCGCTGCCACCTGCCTGCATCTCTTCTTCTTCTTCTTCTAGCCTTCTTTTACCTCCTTGCATCAAGGATCACCCCTCCCCATCACCCCTAGTGCTTCGCCCTTTGATAGCGCACCTGCTGCTGCTGCTGCCGCCGTTTCTGGTGGTGTATACTCTTTGCCCGTCTTTCGCTTTCTTTTTTCTTTTTTTTTTGTGTGTGTGTGTGTGTGTGGTGTTTCCCCACTTTTTCTCAAAATTTGTCTTTCTGTGTGCGTGTTTGCTTGCCTCTGTTTTTCTTGAACGTTGCAGGGGATTTAAAAGAACAAAGAGCAACGTGTCGGGACACCTCCGCAGGCATCTTGCCTCTCGGCATTGTACCCCCTTGGTGCATAACTGCTGCTTGATCCTTAACTTCATGAATTGCACGATGACACCACCGACCAAGGTGCATCTCAATGCCGATGACACGAGCAGTTCGTACCCGCTCTATGCAAACTCGCTTCCTCCTCCAAAGAGACCAGGCACTGTGCGTATTTGGGTTGATGGCTGTTTTGACATGCTCCATTTTGGCCACGCCAATGCACTCCGGCAGGCGGCATCTCTTGGCGACGAGCTTTTTGTCGGATGCCACTCTGACGAGGAGATCATACGGTACAAGGGCCCGCCAATCATGCGGGCACATGAGCGTTTTGAGGCTCTCCGTGCGTGCAAATGGGTGGACTTTGTTGTAGAGGGCTATCCGTATGTGACGCGGTTAGCAGACATGGATCGTTTCGAGATAGACTACGTCGTACATGGTGATGACATCTCTCTTGATTTGAATAACAAGAACACATATCAAGAGATCATCGACGCTGGGCGTTTCAAGGTGGTGAAGCGAACAGAGAGTATTTCTACCACTGACCTCGTGGGGCGTATGCTGATATGCAACCCCAACAAAATCTTGAGCAATTCCTGCATGGACCTGCTGGATCTTGAAAGGGCAAACCAAGCACCTTGTCACTATCTGACAACTTCCCGCAAGATTGCGCAATTCAGTAACAACCGAAGCCCGGCACCTGGCGATAGGGTTGTGTATGTAGATGGAAGTTTTGACCTCTTCCACTACGGTCATACTCGCGTACTGCAAAAGGCACGGGAGCTTGGTGACTATCTCATCGCGGGTATACACGAGGACAGCGTCATTCGAAAGGCAAAGGGGAACCACTTCCCCATTATGAGTCTGAATGAGCGTGTTCTTGGTGTACTGTCCTGCAGATATGTTGATGAGGTCGTTCTCGGTGCCCCGTACGAGGTGACACGTGGAATGATTGAGAGCCTCGGCATCAATGTTGTTGTTAGTGGCAAAATGTGCGATGCATACGAATGCGGTGATGGTCATGATGCATATGCAGTGCCCAAGGCAATGGGGTGTTTTTGCGAGGTGGACTCTGGGTGTAGCCTCACCACGTACACACTCATTGAGCGTGTCATGGAAAACCACGTGGCGTTTCTCAAACGACAGTCCAAGAAGCGTGCCAAGGACCAGGAGATCGCCGATAACAAGCCTGAGGTTTACAAGAATGTAAGAGAGGTATGAGTGGGTGGTGTGGTGTAATTCGGGACTGTCCCATGAGGAAACAACACACGGTGTGCCCTTCTAACATCCTCTCGCCTCCGCCCAGTAGACCGTATGCACTTTTGGCCCGCTTCCCTCGTGTGCGCACACGCATTAACATTCAAAAAAAAAAAAAGAGCAGAATGCGCTTGCTCGCCATCCCTCGCCACCCCCACCTGCATCCACAAGATCCAAGGGAAAATTTCTTGTACTCCTATCCGATCTAAGGCGGAGAAAAAAAAAAAAAACAGTAAATTAAACTAAAAAAAAAAAAAGAGAAACCCCGGCGAAGCAAAACATTGTTGTTCTGTTGGGTGACAGGTAGGATCTAACCGATAAGAGGAATCCATATTTAGAGGAGCTCGGGAAGAGAATATATATATATATATATATATAATATTATACATTAATACATATATGTGCTTCCTATCTTTCTTCAGAGGAGTAGAAGATTCATGTAGGGTAGTGCGTGTGCATCTTTGAACACGTACTTGTACGGATCTTTCTTTTTTTTTTTAATTTTATTTCTTGTGGTGTCAGTTTCCTCCCCCCTTTTTTCCCCTTTTTTTTCTTGGTTTTCATCTGTCTTGGAAAGCACATACCTATTTGCACTTTCTTGGCTCCGCAGGGGTACATGCAGGAGGTGATATGAGGGCTATGATTCTGCCCTACGTGGATGCAGTGCCGTCTAGGGCGCACTTGATGCGGGCACGTGCCATGGTACACCATGAGGCGAGATGCTCACAGAGTGAAGAGGAAAATGCATGCGATGGGAGGTTTCACTGCCTGCAGGAGCAACAGCGTAAAAACATGGTGGAATATAACGCATTCAGAAGGGATATGCACACACTACGGCAGGGGATTGAATCCTCGCTAGCATCACAGAATGGTTCTACTCCACCTCCACGGAAGCGCCCACGCTCGTCCGAGAGAATGGGAGGTGACTCTGAGGCCCTTCGGTTTGAAGGGATGCTCACGGAGTCGCTCGGTTTGGAGCTTTTGCAGCACGTCTGGGGGGGCTGCAGCAGAGAGCACGCCGAGGCGATTATGGCCTTAACAGCCCTTCAGAACACACAGGAGGCGCTTCGAGACGCACGGCGACGCGTGGAGGAAATCAACGCCATGCGGTGCTTAGAACAGCAGCAGTGTGCAAAGGTACTCGCAGAAAGGGCGAAATTGGCTGGGCGACGCCTTGAGAAGATTAGAGCATTGGAAGCTCTCCTAGGTACCGGTAGGGGAAGATATGGTACCTCATTGTTGTCGTCGCTTGATTGAGTCCTTGTCCATCTGCACTCTGCTCTCCGTCGCAGTACGCCACAAACGAAAGAAACTCCCTTTTTTTTTTTTTTCTCGGTATATATATATATATATATATATGTGTGTGTGTGTAGGTGGGGGGTTTAATTGTCTATTAGCACCTTTTTTTTTTCTTCTTCTTCTTTTGTTTGGAGTGGCTGTGCGTTGGAATTCCAATCCCTTACCACTGCATTTCTTTTCTTCGTAAGCCGCATTCTGTTTTTTTATTTTTTTTTTCTAAACCCCCCCCCCCCCCCCCCCCAAAGAAAAAAAGAAAAAACAAGAAGGAGAGAGGGATTGTAGCCTTTTCTTAGATTTGGTGGCAGGATGCAACCGTACGCGGTGGCTCCCCACGAAGACTTCGAGATTCTGATTCCGTCAGGGGATAAGTTTCATGTTGTCATTTTTGGGGGCAGAGACGAGGATTACCGTCGAATGGGGCAGACGCCTCCTCCCGCCTTCCTCTTTGTGCATGGAGCCGGTATGAGCTCTTCGAGTTTTTTTACCCTTTCCACGCATTTAGTCCAGCAACAGCAACAGCAGCAACAGCAACAGCAGCAGCAGCAACGACAGCAAAACAGCGACAGTGCGGGAGAAAACGTTGAAGAGACCCCAGCTGTGGTGCGAGTAGCCGCGTACGACATGCGCTGCCACGGAGACTCCACGTTCGATGGTGGGGAGTCGAATTTAACTTTGTCCGTTCTGGTTGAGGATTTCAGGGCCATACTGAGAAGCGTGAAGGAAACCTTTTTCCCTGATACACCGCAATTGTACGCCGCAGGGCACTCTCTTGGTGGATCAGTGGTGGCGAATGGGCTCAGCAAATCAAAGGAGCTGATTGCGATGGTCGCAGGTGTTGTGCTGCTCGACGTGGTTGAGGGCACGTCAAAGTTGTCGCTGCAGTACATGGACAAATTCCTACAGAATCGTCCGCTGCAATTTGCGTCCATGGAGGACGCGACAGCATGGTTTTTGCAGCGTGGCGGCATGAAGTCGCCCGCAGCGGCGGCGGTCACGGTGCCACCGATGCTAAAACAGGTTGATGGCCACTACGAGTGGAAGTCTAATTTGGAGGCAATGTCGCCGGTGTGGTCCGAGTGGTTCAATGGGCTTGACGATGCTTTTATGAGTTTGCCGTTCCCAAAAGTTCTTATTCTGGCCAATGCGGAGCGTCTTGACGTGGCGCTTACGGTTGCACAGATGCAAGGCAAATTCCAGCTGGAGGTGCTTGGAAACGGATGTGGCCACTACGTAATGGACGACCAGCCGGCCGCAGTCGCTGCAAAACTGCGCCGTTTCATTCGACGCATTGAGACCATGTCTGAGAAGCTGCGATGCAGTATCGCAAGGGGGGCGTCTCAACAGTCGACAACACTACCCCAACGTGTTGAAAAGTCGTAGTGTTGTTGACATCTTTTTTTTGTTTTTATTATTTGATCTGTTTGTTTCATTCTCGCTCTTCCTGCGCGTATCTGTGCCGTCATTGCTTGTTGTTTTCTTTATGCAGCAGCAAAGAAAATGACGACTACGAGGGCAGCAGGAAGTTGCGTAGTGAGAGTGCTGCAATTTGGTGCAGTGCGCGAAGGATGACAGAGCCCACGATGCCTCTCCTCTCTTTGTTTCCTCCTCGTTGTTGAAACGTCTTCGGGTATCAAGGCAAATATATCATTCGATTCGGCGGCAAATGACCTTTTCAGGGGAGGGGTGATTCTGGAGTTTAAAAACACTGGCTGCGCTTTAGCATCATGGCGCATGGAATAATATCTTCAGGACGCTGTCATCATTGGTAACTTGCAGCTTCTCATTTCAAGGGACGCCATGGTAGTATTTATGCCGTCGCGTGCTGTTGCGGTGTGTTGCTCCAAGCTGATGGACCCCGGTTGATACGTGTAGTAGGGGAAGATAGCGACACGTGTGATTGATTCATCGGGTGGACGTGGTGTGCTGTACCATTGCTGGCCAAGAGACACGGAAGAGGAGTACTGCCGTTGTGGAGAAAAAGGTAGAGGGAGGGAGGGAGGGGTTCTGCTCAATGCATATGCATTGGTGTGGCAACCTATGCGCAGAGCGATCTCGCTTTTGAAACGCAGGAAACTACTCAACTGGCGTTTGGTCACTCTTCTGGGCGAATCATTCACACCACATGGGCTCCGTTGCTTGCATGGACGGAATGCCTATGGGCACCGTGCCTCTGCTGTGTTGTGTGCGAAGAAGACAAGTGAGAGGAGAATAGGGCGGAAAACAACGTCGCCCAGAATCTCTGCGTTTTTATGTTCTTCCATTTACTTTTCTTCTTTCTTCTTTCTTTTTTTTTTTTTTTTTTGTTTCTTGTCTTTATTTTACACATCGTCTCTCGTCTCGTTGCACATTGTGTGTTTTTACAGTTTTTTTTTTCTTGGTTTCCGTTGTGTTTAGTCACCTGCAACCGCTTTCAGAGAGTTATGCCTCGTGTGGAGCTGGAGGAATGCGCCCATCCGTGCTTCCACGTTGCCACATTTTCGCCGACCGATGAGCATGGAGATGATGGTGCGTTGTGTCCGAATCAACAGGAGCATCACTGTAAGGAAACGTCTATCGTCCCGGGCATGAGTGCCACTGAGCTGCTGAAAGCACACCGTCGAACGTTGGCAGGTTTCAAACCGGAAAAAGATGATGGAAGCGGAGATGCTGAACTTCACAGTATCACGCTAAGCCGCCGGCATCTGGAGGCAGGGGAACTCTACCAGAGCCGGGTAGACGAGGATGTGTTTGAGTCCCTATCCGAGTACCGCTTCGGTGACAGTTTGGACATGGACTGTGCACTGGATCTATGACATCCAGCAATGCACCATCCTTCATCTGTGTGAGTGAATGGATGTGTCTGTGTGTCTGTGTGTGTGTGTTTTTTTTATTTTCCGCTCCTTCGAGTTTGCTCCAGCGAGGGAGACTGTAAACTAACAGAATAGGGAAAATAGGGGAAAAACAAGCGACCATTGCGGGTTCTTCTGTGCGAGTACTCTCTGGCACTCACTGGAGAATGTTCCATGTTGGGTGGTGCGTGTCGGAGGGAGGTGGGGGAGTTTCCGCAAGCGAGAGAGAGTAGGATAGATAGAGCAGGGGAGAGAGAGCGGGCGAGCGGGGGGGGGGGGGGGGGGGGGGGGGGGGTGGGAGGGGAGGGCGATACGATGATCCCGAGGGCCACCCCGGGCCCGCTCGAATGCTGCGCAACATGCTGATCGCTTCGGCCTCGCCGTGGCCGCCGTCATCTCCGCATGCATGTCTCCCTCTTCTTTTTTCCACCTCGTCTCTCCCACCCTCCCCCATTCTTCAGCCGGCCACCAGACTCTTGTCCCACACGTTGCATCCGCGCATTGTCCAACCGCTTTTTTTTTCCCGCCACCCGTACGGAGAGTGCGTTCAAGTGTTTCAGTGAACAAGAATGAGGAATTCCCCCCACCCCACCCTTTTGTTTTTCTTTTCTGTTTTCTTTTTTTTTGTGTGTTGTTGTTGTTGTTGAGTTTCCATCCCCCGCCTTCCCCATTTTTCTTCTTCTTTTTTTTTTTGTGTGTGTGTTGAAATTTAATTTATTTATTTATTTATTTATGTATGCCCGGTATTTTCCATCCACCCTCATCCGCGATGCTTCTCATTTTACCTCCGTGACGACTACCTTCTCTTCAGCGCCTGGGGGTGGCGGTCGAACCCGCTCCTCTCGCGAGAAACAAAAACGACTGAATAAATTTACGAGGTGGTGGTGGTGGTGGTGTAGAAATAAGGAACAACGCCGTTAGTGTGGCGCTGAACGAGATGTGAGGGGGAAACCTTGTTTCGTTCACATGATGCGCGACTGACGTCACATACCTAGCACTCATGAGAAAAGAGGAACAAAGCCAGAAGGAAAAAGAAAAGAAAAGAACTGAAAGGGATGAGGAAGGGGCCAAGTGAAAAGATGTGCAATGCAATATTTTTAAAGGGATCTACCTTTATATATATATATATATATATATATATGCATATGTGTGTATGTGTGTGCGTCTGTGCAGGTGTCCGGGTAGTGAAAGGCAGGCTTCAACCACTGCACATGTGTACCGAGAGAGAAGTCCCCGCTGCTCTTCCACACACCTCCACACAAACACATCCAGAAAAGAAAAGAAAAAAATGCTCTTTCATGTTCTTTTTTTTTTTTTTGTTTGTTTGTCATCGTTTTCTTTGTTTTTTTTTTTTTGTGTGTGTGTTCACCCCCTGAGAGTAAGTGTGGATACGCAGGAAGACGACGAAAAGACAAAGCAACAGCAGCTCTGCGTGTTCTCCGTACGCGTTAATATGCACACGAAATCGCCTTCTTTCACTCAATCGCTCCACCCCCTTATTTCATCCATCCCCTGCACGCTCGACGCCCACACCCACTTAGTTTTTCTTTTCTGCTGCCTTGCCCCG
>JASANX010001064.1:161652-289856 GCA_030849745.1 Trypanosoma scelopori
CCCCCCCCCCCCCCTCTTTTTTTTTTCACATTCTGCAAAAGAAACTTCATTCTTTTGACTCCTTCTTTCTTCATCCTAGGAAGAAATACGCATGTGGAACTTGGCACACAAATGCTAATAGAAGCAATAATTACGATACTGGCTGCTCTGGCCTACTGGCTTTGGCGCCTGCAGCCCACCTCGGCTTACGTCCGCCGGCCGTACAAGGTGCTGCAGGGTCCGCTTCAAGACGTGGAGGTAGACTATGTCGTTGTTGGTGCGGGGCCAGGTGGCCTCGCTGCTGTCCACTGCCTTCTTCAGCGGGAACGGTACAGGTCAGTACTTCTCATTGAACGCGGCGCGGATCCATTCGATGCCGGTTCCTTTGCACCTACTAAGAGTCTCTCGCAGATGCACAACCTACTGTCCTATGCGGTAGACCTTGTGGGATTGAGGTTTGACAATAAATGGTGTGCTCACCGCCCGTTACGTGAGCAGTCAAACATCAGCGATAACGATGATGAAACCTTGCTCGTACCATATCCCAGAGGCTGTGGGGTTGGTGGAACCTCGATCATGGATTGGGCTTTGTTCCTGTCACCAATTTCAATAAAGGCTGATCCGAGCAGCACACGAGAGATGGATGTGCCTCACGCCTTCACCAGCAATCGAAGCCCCCTTTCATGGGGCTTTGCAGAGTCTGTGGGAATGGTCTTGAAGAAGCGGCACCTTGCTACGCTTGCCGAGCCACAAGGGCGCAACAGTGTGTTCCCGGGGTTATTGCGTTTGGATGAGGATGGTCGCCGCCTCTCACTACCAAACTACCTGATGAGAAAACATCCTCCGTCCCTGACTGTTGTCGAGAAGTGTGAGGTGACAGGCATGTGTCTTGTGGGAGGAGAGGATAAAAAGGGGGATACCGTCACAAGTGTGTCCTGTAGGACATCTGATGGTCGTCATTTCACTGTGGCTGTCCGCAGAGGAGTGATTTTGTCCGCGGGTGTTGTTGGGACGGCGCGCCTTCTGCGGCGGGTGTTCCCTCGTCTCAAAGGGCGGTTCGCTCTCCGTGACTCTATCGCCGTACCACTCATTCTACAGTCTCTCCCTGGGCTCTCAGACGATCGTCGAAATCTTCGCTCCGCAAGGGCGCAGCTGCTTTGGTGGATGGCACGACGTGGACCTTTTCTCAACCCCGTTTGCGACACATTGGCGGCTGTGGATGTGCCCTCACTCGGCCCGCAAGCCGAGCTAGTCATATTTTTTCTCCCGTTTGGTGGGCGCGACCGGGCGCTCTACAGCCGCATGGGCCTTAACAACAACTTGGGGGCATTCACAGAGGCTTGCACCTTGCTTATGGCTCTGCGTGGCGTCGATGACATCTTATTCGATCTAGTACTTGACGGCGCGGATGCTAACAAGACTAGAACAGCAACGCAGCCACTACCACCACTCCTCTCATCATCTTCCTCGCATCAAGAGCAGCGCAACGAGAAGAAACAGTCTGCCGAAAGCGTCATCTCTTCGCCCCTTTCTACTATGCCACCTAAATTGATACCCAAAGTGGTAGAAGCCTTCGTGTACGGTATGTCTTTGTGTCGACGAATCGTAGCAGAGCGGCCGCTTTCTTACCTCTTAACTGGAAATGAGGCGGTCGATGCATCCCTACTCCACGACCGAACACGCGCCATCCAATATGTGCGGCTGACACGCACACCGCCGCACAAGCTTACAGAGCGTCAGCGAGCCGGTGCACCTGCAGTATTTGCCTGGGCAAAGGAATCTTTGCAAACTCAGGCATACATGGAGGCATATGTCCACCGACACGCAACGTGGTTGGGGTTTGGCAGCGGCTCGTGTGCATCGATGCTCTCAGAGGACGGCGGTCTTCGCGTGGCTGGCACCCGGAATGTACTCATAGGGGACTGTTCAGGTGTGACTGAAAGAATGTGGAAGCTTAGCGGGTGTGACACGCTACGGGCGGGTTCCGTTTCCACCGCGATGGCCATGGGTACAGAGGCAGCAAACGAGCTTCTATCGATTTAAGGCGCACCGCATTTAATAAATTAAATGGAATGCTCACACGCAAGACAGAGACGGGGAGGTATAAGCGAGTCGGAAGGGTGAAGAAGAAGAAGAAGAAGAAGAAGAAGTGGTTTGGAAGTGTCTCTACACCTGCGGTAAACGATACATTTCCTCGTTTACTTTTTCGTTTCTCTTGTTATTGTTGTTGTTATTGCTGCTGCCGTATTGTACTGTGCTGATCTCTTTCCCTCTTGAAAGAAGGGGAGGATGGAGAGGAACATGCGCAGGTATATATCCTCAGACCAAACTTTTGGCTCCCTCCCCCTCTTCCTGCTCTTCTTCTTCTTATTGTCTTCTGGTGCTTGGAGAACCAAACAAACCCTATATAAACATATAAAAATATATACATATATATGATTTGTTGAGGTTAAGACTCAGGTGGAATTTCTTGTTTCCTGGAAGTCCAAAGCGGTGTCAACAACAACAACAACAACAACAAAAAAAAAAAAACAAAAAAAAAAAACAGCAAGTGCAACGAAGAGTATATTAATAATAACAAAAGAAGAGGAGAAAGCCGCTGTGGGGTGCCTTCTAAGGGGGTCTCAAAGTGCGTGTGTGTGTGTGCCCTCGGTGGGTATGGGCGACCGTGACCTTGGCACGGAACTACAGAAGCTTTGCAGTGTCCTTGCTTCCTCCCCGTCCTCCAAGGTTGTGGCAGGTGCGCAGGACCTGGAGGGGCGTCTTGAGGCGTTGAGGCAACTCTCCAAACTTGCTCGGGATGATATATCTAGGCGCCATGGGTTCTTTTCCCTCATGAGCACGTTTGTCAAGGTAGCACTTCAGCGCCACATTGAGGAGACTCGAACGGTTCTCAGTATTGAGGCATGTGCCGTAGTCACCGCATTCGCAGAGCACTCGACCAACCGCTCCGCGTGGCAGATGGCGAGCGAGTGGTTTGTTTCGTCACTCTTACATGCGACGACACACACCACGCAGGTCTCTGTCAAGGCTGCTGTCGCAGCGTTGGAGGCACTAGCACGGACCAACAGTTTTGGGGCTGGGGCGTTTGCGGAGCTTCTCCGTGGATGTGTCGCCCGCCATGCAGCCGCACGGAGACATGCCTTTGGTGCATTGCAACTTGTTATCCAGCAATGCCGTAACAATGAGGGCGATTTTCCCCTTGTCAAGCATATAGATGCTGTGTGCAGGGTACTGCGTGGAGGTCTCGTGGACGCCGACGCGGAGATGCGGCGATGTGCGCGGCGCTGCTACTGGGCCTTCCATGTGACCGAACCAGAGGCGGCAAATGTGCTCTACAAGGGCCTGGAGAAACCGGTAAAGCGAGCATTGGACCGCGAGCGGGTCTCCTCTGGGCGGGAGAAGAAGGGTAGCCCCTCTTTGGCCCCCCAGCTTATGGTGAAGGAGGCGAGGCCACAGACGGTGGTGCGAGAGTTTGGGGAGGAAGCAGCAGCAGCAGCAGCAGCAGCTGAGGGAGATGTTTCCCAAGAAGGGGAGCCCCCCAATGCGGTGGAGTCCAGCATTTTGGTGCGGGATGCACTGCAAAGCACATCGTGGTCGCAGCGGTTGTCGGGTCTCCGTCGGTTTGCGGGGGAGTTTCCCCATCTTCACCACAAGGCTGAGTGCGTAAAACTGCTCCTGCCTCGTCTGAACGATCCAAACTACCGCGTGTCGCAGGCGGCAATCGAAGTGGTGTGGGTGGTGATGCGCCTTTCCCCTACGCTATTTAAGGACGAGCTACCGGAGCTGATCACCTCCCTCCTTGTCAATGTGAGTAGAAACAAGGAGGGGCTTTCAAGTGCGTCGCGGGAACTGCTTGCCGCAGTTATTCAGGCGAACTCTGTCGATAGTGTGGCTCACGCCATTTATCGTGCCCTTGGGGATGTCGTCACCCCGAAGGTGAAGGTCCATGCTGTGGAGTACATTCAGTACCTTTTCACGCAGAACGCGGGTTATTTTGCGCAGTTAGCACCGATGAAACTTGCAGTGTCGCAGATCCTTCTGATACTGCAGAGCGATCGCAGGAGTGGTGATTTGTACACGGCGGTGGTATCTGCTTTCACTACGCTCTACGCAGTTGCCAAAACCGCCTTCTTCCGAGCCCTACTTCAGCTCTCACCAGATGAGCATGAGGCCGTCGTGGAGGCCCTAGAAATTACCGTCCCGCAACTGGCGCAGGAATGTCGCCGACGCTCGTGGGATGAGAGGCCTCTGCATCATCCACCTCTAGAAATTCGTTCACCCTTTGCCGAGGCGCTCACGCGACGCGGTGGAACACCTCCAAAATCGAGGACAGGACCGGAGAGACCGAGGACCGTGTGCTCGTCGCGGGCCATACAACTCACCTCTACCAAGAAAGAGCTTACGCGACCGAGGGCACGTAGCGTCCCTAGAGATGAAGAGAGGCGCTCTGAGAAAAAAGAGGATCATCGCGCATCTGCTGCTACTGCTGCCGCTTCCCCTTCCCCCGATGTGCCGTTGACTGCGCACCTCTCGCCAAGCACAAGAATGTCACCCTGCTGTCTGCAGCACCCAGCAAAGACCAAAACCAAGGTTCATATAGATGCCACTGTCGCATCTCCTCGAATCATGTATGAAGACGATGCGAATGCACTGTTAGACCAGCTTGATGCGGCGTATGGAGTGGTGGATACTTGTGCGTCCCTGGATCGGATTAATAACATGATGACAACAAGCCCGAAGATATGGATGAATGCATTTGGCCGACTTGTCTCGCAACTGGAGAAGCGCGTTCATGATTTACACGAGCCCCATCATCTCGTGCGGTGCCGCAGCTTTCTTGTACTCCATACAGCAGTGGGAAGCAACAGCCTTCGACGACCTGTGTGCCGATCGCTGAAGCGCATCCTTCTCCTTGCCCGCTATGGGATTGATGATGTCTTCGCTGAGGTGCAGGAGAAAGCCAAGGCACTGCTGCAGGTGATTTTCTGGGGCGGTGTTTACTCCACAGATGACTGCCTAAACGCCCTTGCCGCAAGCCTGGAGATGTGGTTGCAAGACCAGTCCTGCCACAGCAGTAGAGGTTGGCTAATGCTTCTAGAGTCGGTGGAATGTTTTTTTAGTCGACTTGGACGCAGCGTGGTCCTGCTTCAGAGCAACACCAAAGAAAACGGGACGACCGGGGATTTTCCACCGGGTGTTCTTAGCCAACCCGTTTTGGGCCGAATCTGCGCTGTGGCGGTCCGCGCACTGCAGCACACTGTGTCGGAGGTGCGTCTCGCTACTGTTCTCCTGTGTGTCTCCATATGGATGGCGCTGGACACAGCCGCCCTGCCATACTTTACCGACCTGGCGGCAAGCCAGCGAAAGCTTCTCTCAATTTATTTCAACAAGATGATATCTGAACGGATGCCCGAGCTACAAACTACGATGCAGCGACGCGACTTATCGCGAGAGATGCGTGTCATGGGTCTTCCAGAGGCAACTCACCTCTAGAGCGAACATAAGAGGGACAGAGTGACCTCGACCACTCCCCCCTTCGTTTAGATTGCAAGAGTATGTGTGAGAGGGATAATCCCTCTCCTTACTGCTACCTCAGTCTCGGTTTCTGCTGCTAGTGATGCTCGTCTTGGTGTCTCTTCTTGTGTAAATGTTTTTTTTTTTTTCATCTTTTTTTTTTTAATGTCTATATGCGTCAATGGTCAGATTAACAAACTGCTTTTTTATTTATTTGTTGTTACTACACAGATACATTTCAATACAAGTCTGCGCAGATACCGATACATAAACACACGCGCAAATAAGGGCTCTGAGAGAGAGGGAGGGAGGGAGGGAAATACAAAAAAAAAAAAACCGATTCTGGAGGGTGGGGTTGGGCCAACAAGCGGAGCTACATCTTTACTAGGTGTCTGCAGGAGGGGGGGAGGGGGGGTAAAGCGAAGGTGAAAAGACCCAGAAAATGACCTACTTGGTCTTTGCTGTTGAGGGCGCTGACCGCCTCAAGCTTCTTGGTCCGCCGACTCCTGAGGGCCCCAACCTGAAGGCTATTGCTCTAAGTTTCATTCATGCCCCCAAACCCGCAAAGCGCACAGCAACTGGTGAGCTTGGCGCGGAGGAGCCATGTGCGGCTGCGGCAGTGGAGCTTATGCGCACGACGTTTATTGGGAAGGTTGTACAATTCACCGAGGATTATGTAATTGATGCACTTCAAAGGCACGCGGGACGGTTAACGCTTGAAAACGGTGTGGATGCTGCCACTTTGCTCCTTCAGAATGGCTTCGCTACCGTTCCCGACCGCATTCCCCCGCGTATGGAGAAGGGGCTTTTTGAAAAATACACTTCCCTCATGCACGAGGCGAAAGCCGCAAAGAAGGGGCTCTTCGCCCCTGACTCGGCACGTCAGGTGCGCACTCTCGCAGACCTCACTCCCGAGGAGACGGTGAAGCTGGGGGAAAGGGTTAAGGGGAAGGAGGTGCTTGTCCGTGTGGAGGATGTTTTGTTGCCAACAGTTCTGATGGTGTCCGCAGACACCTTTGGCCCCACACAAATCGCTGTGCACATGCCAGGCGTCACTGTAAAGGATTCAGACTGCATGACGGTGATGAGTGCCGCGCGATTTCATACTGAGCGGTACCTTCTACACCGCAAAGTAAAGATTCTTTTTTCTGGGGTCGATGGGTTTGGCAATATTCTGGGTTCCGTTACCTCTCCCAAGGGTGTCTTTCAAGTGGAGCTTCTCTCGCGAGGTCTCGTCAAGCTCAATGGTTCCACCCTTGGACTTACGAGTCATGCTGACGAATTGCAGGCGGCTGAAAAGATGGCCTGTAGTACACAACAGGGTTTGTGGAAAGACCACGAGGGGCAAAAAACGACCAAGATACTGAGTGTTACTAGTGGGCCTTCCGCCGCAGGGGCAGCGCCGGTAACGACTGTTAATGCCAATGGGGGTGTGGAGTACAAGGGGCCTATGACCTTCACCGCTGTTGTCGTACAAATTGTGAATGGTGACACCATCGCAGTGCGACCAGATGATAATCCGAGCGAGACGATTCGTGTATCATTGGCTGGTGTGCGTTCCAGCAAGAACATCACCCGGGAGCAGGACGGCCGCTCCCCCGAAACCCGTGTGACGTACAATGACTGTGAGTGGGAGGCACGAGAGTTTTTGCGTGTGCATTTAATTGGCAAACGGGTATCGGTGCACATTGAGTATACCAGACAGATTGCAGAGACAAGGGAAATCAGGCCTGTAGCAGTTGTAACCATCCCCGCAATTGGGATGAACATTGGGGTTGCACTCCTAGAGACAGGTTACGCCAGCTTCTACCTTGGCAAAAATGATATTTGTTCAATGGCTTCCTTACTTCAAGGTGCTGGAGAGAAGGCTCGCGCCAACGCCGTTGGCGTCTACAGCAAGAGCGATCTTCGTGCAGTGAAGGTTGTGGAATTAAGCCATCTTGGTAGCGCTCGTGGCAAGTACTATCTTAGCTTCTTGCAACGTGGAATGCAGAACAACCGTCCGCCCGTTCTGAAAGGTGTTGTGGACGTTGTTATTGGTGGAAGCTCTCTTCGTGTGTTTGTCCCAAAGGAGCGCTTCCAGATACCTGTGAAAATTGCAGGTATCATCACGCCTATGGGCGCCATGAACGCTTCAGAGAAGCCTGACCACTGCGCGGATGAGTCGAAACGCTTTGCAGTGGATATGCTGCAGCAGACCGAGGTGGGAATTCAGGTACATGGTGTGGACAAGGTGGGCAACTTCATTTCAACTGTGCTTCTCGCTGATGGTACGAACTTCGGTGTCGCCATAGTGGAAGCTGGGTTTGGAACAGTGGCCAACGCGGAGCGTCTCCTGTACTACCAGCAGCTTGTTGATGCGGAGCAGAGGGCACGGAGCGCTGGAAAGAACATTTGGGAAAATGCGTCGACCATCCCACAGCGCGCGGTGATATTGGAGGCGGAGCGATGCTTTAGCAAAGCAAAGTATACACGTTCGAGCGGCCCAGCTACAGAGTTTGCCCCCTATCTGCTGTCAGAAGTGGGCGAGGATGGCTACTCTGTCTACCTGCAGGAGAGTAATGAAAAAATGGAAAAGACATTTAAAGTGCTGCAGGACACTCTCTCGCAGGCCCTATCGATGGGTGACGAGTACCACCCGAAGCGTGGCGAAATGGTGGCTGCACAATATAAAGCGGACAAGTCATGGCACCGTGCCAAGGTCCTTCACGCAAAGAAGAAGGATGAGGTCGTTACAGTGCTTTTTATGGACTTTGGCACAAGGTCGGAATTACGTGTAAAACATATTCGTGCAATTCCGAGTGGACCAGAGTTTGCTGTGGTGCGTGAGACTGAACCACTCGCGCGGCTGGTTCGACTTGCCTTCCTCAGGGGGAAAGTGCCATCTGCAGATATCAACGCTGGATACGCATGTGACGCGATATACGGCTACACTGAAGGCCCTGTTGTCGCGAAAGAGGTGTACCGCGACGGCCATGGAAATCTCTACTATACTGTAAGCACCAATGATAATGCTTTGTCGCTTAGCGAAACCATGCTGCAGTCCGGCATAGCTCTGCTGGACAATGCCACAGAGCCCATTGACCCTGCAGACTATAAGCGGCACAAGGCGGCCCAAGAGGTCGCACGCCGAGGACACAAAGGAATGTGGAGGTACGGTGACATCGACGACGACAGTGATGAGAACTAATGAAACAGGATGACGCAGGTGTTCTTGTCTGCCCTTCTCTCTCTCTATGTGTGTGTGTGTGCGCATTAAGGGTGTTGAGACCCCTAACGTGTCGCGAGATGAAGAAAGAACGCGCCCCGTTATTCGAGGGCTTTTATTCGTTGAGGCAACGCAGGAACAGCGGTGTCAGTAGTAGTAGTAGTAGCCCACCCTCCTAGTGGAACATGATTGGTGTAGTAAAGTCAAACTTCTCATTGCAGCGACACTTATTGGTGCCATTATTATTATTTCTTTTTTCACCCACTTTCGTCCCACCCATATCGGTAGTGTATATGTGTGCGGAGCGAGTTGTGTTTGTATTTTCACAGCTTTTCACTATCTGGTAGAGCGGTCTCCTTTTTCTTGCTGGTTTAATTGTTGCACTTACTTCTTCTGTAGCATTCGTCGAGTCACAGTGGTAGAAAGCGATGTCTGCAGTTCCCCACCTGCAGAAGCAGCTGCGGGAGCTGAAGACGAACCCCCCTGCCGGCTTCCGTGTCGAGTCGGATGACCTGTTCATATGGACGGTGTGGTTCATGGGGCCGCAGGGCACACCGTACACTCCCGGGGTTTACAGAGCGGAGCTGCGCTTCCCAAAGGAGTTTCCGATGGAACCACCTACTTTCAAGGTACTTTCCTCCTTCTGGCACCCCAACGTGTACTCGGACGGTAGGGTGTGCATCTCTATTCTCCACCCACCCGGCGAGGATGAGATGAACACGGAGGAGACCGCCATGATGCGCTGGACGCCGATTCAATCCATTCGCTCCGTTTTGTTGTCTGTCATCTCGCTTCTCAGCGACCCCGATCCAAAAGATGCCGGTGCCCCTGCGAATGTCTCCGCGTTAGTTCAATACCGCAAGGACCGTGCGGCATTTGATGCATACTGCCAGGAATTGGCACTTAAATCGCTTTCCGAGCTCCCACCTGATTTTATCCCGCTGCAAAGGGAGGACCGTGTGGATCCCCCCGTTTCCTATGTTGCTACCATGGAGGCTGAGTACGAAGATGAGTGTGATGCAGAGGAGCGCGGTATGACTCACCGTTTTAGCGACGAACTGCGGCAGCTTCGTGAGATGGGTCTCGCGCCGGAAAAATCGGATAAGGAGGTGCTCAGCATGCTTGTCGAGGTGAAGGGGGATGTGGCCACGCTGATGGAGAGGCTGATGTAATCCTTCCACAGAAAACAACAACAACAACAAAAAAGAATGAGACAAGCAAAACAAAAACAAAACAAAAAAGGGGTGGGGTGTGGCTGAGGACTGTGTGGGCTGGTGGGTTGGCGCGGCGCACGCGGCAGCAATAATATGGTGGTGGTGGTGGTGGTGGGGAGCCGAGTGGGGGAAGATGATGAAGCAGGAGATGTTTTTTGTGTCCTTGCGGTGAGCTTCTCTCTTTTTTGCACCATCCCTGTCTGGGTGCTTTTCGTCAATGATTTCCACGGCAGGAAGTTGTCGCTACCACCACTATTATTATTATTATTATTATGATTATTATTATTATTCCTATTTTTATTGTTCCCGAGATTCCCATCTTTGCTCCCATGTTGAGCGGCGCTCTACCCCGTTCTTCACTCATTTACTCAATCCGTATCTTCCCCACTCCTTTTTTTTTTTGTCTTCTCTCTCACTCTGTGTGTGTGTGTGTGTGTGTGTGTGTGTGTGTTTTCGTGTCTCGCCACATGAGGTGTGCCCATGGTGCGATGAATAAAAGGGGGCCCGACATCTCCTCCATCGGCACACCGACCGACCGACCGAAAGACGGAGACACAAACACACACACACACACATGCATACATACACACACACAGAGAGAGAAAGAAAGAAAAAGAAAGAGACAATCAGGGCCGCGTTTTCTAAGGGATGCGGGAAGCCAAAGCCTCCAAAAAAATATCTGTGGGCGAAAGAACGGCAAAAGAAATTATAAAAAAAAAAAAAAAAGCACACGCACACAAAGAAGAAGGAGAAAGAAGAGAGAAGCGACAATGACAAAAATCTGTTGTTGGGGCTCTTCCGTCTTTTCCCCCCGTCCCCCCGTCCTTAACTTTTGTTTGCTTTTTTTTTCGTGTTTTTTGTTTTTGTTTTTGTCAACCACTTTAATTCCTCTAACACCCCTTCTTTGACGCCTTGCATTTCAAACTCTTTTTTTTTTTTTTTTTTGCTTTCCTCGGTTTCATTCTTCCCGTCAGGGTCACTTTTTAAGTTTTTCAATTCCAGAGGTCTCTGACGAGTTCTTCCGGACCTGGACACCATCCACGCTCCCTGTAGCTCTCCTTTTTTTTGGGGGGGGGAGAGGGGAGGGGAGGGGGGGGGGGGGGTTGCTGTTGTTGTTCCTTATCCCAGCAAAAGGGGGGTTGGTCTTTGACAGGCCGCGGCTCCTGGAAGAAATGATGAAGCCAAAGAAGGGTCCTTCAACAACCGGCGTATTTTCTCCAGGATCAGGAAATGCTCTGCCGCTTTGGGATGAGGCGCAAATGCAGCAGGAATTTTGGGGCGGCAGCCTGGGCCTCCCGGCGAGAGAGCCAGGTGTAGCCGTGGAGCTGCGAAACACAGAGGGCAAGATCGTTGTGCCGTCCGACAAGGCGCAGCATGAGGCCTTCAAAGACTGCATCACATGTTTTTCTACGTGCGCAAGGGAGTGCGCTACGAGTGAGGTTATGGTAGATTGGAAGCGCCCTGTGGAGATTTTGTCCCCCTTCCGCCCCATGGTGCACCGCAATACAACACCCTTTCTGCATCCCTACGACACGGAGCGAAAGCTGTTTGACGGGGAGGCGGAGGAGGAGGCTCTGAAGCAGGCTGTGCAGCCTGCCAGCAAGAAGGCCGCGACGCTCCCTGTTCCTCTGCACATCCAGTTTCCAGAGATTGTGAATGTGATGGATCCAGAGGCGCTCGAAAGAGGGAGGATGGAATTTGAGGGTGTCACGGACGACACGGTTATTAAGAAATATCGGGAGCTGCAGCCCCTCATGGGGGCATATAATCCCAAACTAGACGATGACCTCGCGGCAACCCCTGCGGAAGCATATGCGTCGCAATACAGTACCTTGCGGCGCTACCGACTGAAGGAGGTGGACTCCATCTCAAAGCTCTCAGAACCGCCGCCGTTTGTGATGGATGCCTTTAACAGCGCCCTCAGTTTGATTGAATATGCGCAGACTCTCGTCAAGAGCGGCGACTACTTGTGGGAACTGGTGTATCCAAAGGCTCCCGGCACGCACCACCCGGTTTACAACCCATATGGAAAATATGCCGTTCGCCTCTTCATTAATGGTGCCTTCCGCCGTGTTATGATTGACGACTACATGCCAGTGGACGCCTTGGGACGATCCTTTCTCACTTTCACCTCCAAGGGGGAAATATGGCCAGCGCTGCTCGCCAAGGCGATCTTCGTCGCGCTAGACACGTCTGCGCACCTCCTCTTCACTGACCCAGAATCGATTGTATCGTGTCTACTGGGCGAGTGGATCCCGCAACGCATTGATCCCTCTCTTCATTCCACCGAGGTGTGCGCTCTTCTTCTTGCGCAGCAGAGGGATCTGCAGAAAAAGGATGTTCTCACACTGCACTTATCTTCTTCTAGTGAGGAGGCTTCATTCTCTGAGGTGTTGTTGCCGAGCTCTCCATCTCATTCCCACAATGAAACATCGGAGAAAGAACCGAAGGTAGAGAGGGGTGCGGGCGACTTCAACAAGTGCGATGACACTGAAATTCCATCAGAAGGGGATGTACCAGTGGTTCCCAGGAAAACTGTGGTTTGTGCTATTGCATCTATAACATGTAGTCAGCGAAGGCTGTTTGTCATTCATGATGTTGCATTTTTCCGAAACACACTTGCACTGCGAATGTCGACAACGTCTCCTTCAACGATCATCGACGTAAATGAGCTAATGTCTCTGGGCCTGGATAAGTTTGCGTCGCAATCATTAGGCATGCCATCGTGCTGCAGTGCTGGCCCGACGCCGCATGATATCTTGTACCTCCAGTCGTCTTCCACGTCCTCGTTCTGGGTTATACTCGATGATTTCTCAGCTCGTTTTCATCTTTTGGTCTGGCGACAGTTTGGTGACGAGAGCCCCTTTCAGTTTAGCAGCCAAATTTCTTCCGATAGTATTCAACCATCGGTCACGACTGCGCGGAAGAAGCCCTCAGCACCGAGCAATTCGACGGGACGGAACACAGTGCGATGGGTCCACATCACCTCCGACAAACCTGAACAAATTGTGCTGATAAGCCAGTCGTGCTTTCCACTCACTTCACAAACCACTGCACCAGGACTAAAGGCGGCAAAGTATCCTCATCTTTCTTCTTCCTCGCCTGTGAATCGATCACTCAGTGCACACCCATTGAGCTCTTCCCCCGATTCCATGGAGGCGCCCCAGGAGGTACAACTTGATTTGTACACGTGGGATTGTGGTGATATGTTCAGCCATATGGAACCTTTCTTATACGAGCCAGGAAAGTTGCAGTGCATGTTGTACACGCTTCCTGCCGGTTCACACATCTTACGCGTGACCGCTGTTGGACTCGATGCCCCGCATACTATAAGCCTGCTCGCAACACATAATTTTGTCATGGGTGACGAAAGGGAAGCACTTCGATCTGCAAATGTCTTTAAAATGAGTGATGCGGGTATTCACATGGGTGTTGAACGACCGAACGCGGAAGTGATGTGGTTCAAGCGGCGAATCACGCTAAAGGAGCCAACAACAATTTCTTTTCTCGTCTCCTCCCTGGAAGCAGATGAGGATCCCGCAGCGCACCGGGACATTCCACCATTTCTTCTTAAGGATCCAAAGAGCACGAAGGCACGTGTTGCTGGTACAAAAGCACCGAAGGAGCCTCCAGAAGAGATACCCCAACGAGCTTGTGAATTTCCAATCATACCGTACTGTCGAATTTTGTTGATGGATCTCGATACGGGCGCTATATCCACTGGTGCAGTGGGTCGACTTGTACGTCAGCGTCTTGAGCCCAACCAGCAAGGGTTCCTGGTGATGGCGTTTGTCATGATTGACTCAGCATTAGTACCTTCTTTGGTAGACAATGCCACCACTGTGGTCTCGGAGAGAGCTGCACCGCAACCAGAGACCAGTTCTTCGTCTTCTGCCCCCGAAGAGAAGGATGCTTTTTTGGTTGATAAGCACCTTCCGCTATGTAGCAAAGGGTTTTGGAAGCTTACGATATCGGCGGATCGAATGTTGGATTCGTACAAGCAGTTACCGCTGAACGTATTCTCCTTTTCGGATATGGGGCAGTTGAAGCGAGGCAGTAATTCCATGCTTTTTGCCTACGTTTGCACAGTTACTGAGAAGACGGACTTGACCCTACTGCTTGACCTCAATGCCTGTGATCCCATTTCATTCCACGTGAAGGTTCTTCGCACCGGTGTGGACGCGCCACCCGTATTCGTATCGAAAGAGTGTACCACACACCTTTTTCTTTCGCACGTTACGCTCGAGTTGGGTGACAAGGCAAAGAATGCCAGCTACACCATTGAGGCGTGGTTAGATGAGACAATGGTACATGACTGGGAGGGGAGGCGTCGCCATGCGCAGGAAATAAAGTTCCATTCACTGCGCTCGCAGGCGGAGGTGAAGGCAAACGAGAAGCGGGTGCGAGACCTCGAGGAGTACTGGGCGGATCCGCATGCCTTCGTAGAGCGTCTGGGGCAACAGACTGTCACGCAAGTGGATAACGCTACGATATCCTCGAAGGAATTTCCAGCGAATAACGCGAAGAAGGGACGTACGGGCGGCGAGAAGAGAAAAACAGTTGCAAATTCGACTTTACCGGAACGTTCGCGGGTTGGGTTGCCTGGCGCCACAGCGCCCTCAAACGCTACCAGCCTTCTTTTGGACAGCACGGATGATGCGCTGGTTGTCACCTTTGATCTTCGGATGCATTTCTCCGCAAAGGCAGACGTGAGAAATGGCGCCGTAGTAAAGGACTCGCTCGCGTCTCTTCGTGCCATGTGGATGCCCCCAATTGTGCATACTACACACGATCAGGCAACATTGCCGGCATCACAACACTCCTCGCGGGCGGGCGCAACAAAATGGAAACAGAAGGAGATTGTGGTGTCACCAGAGGAGCAGTTGAAGGCTGATCAGGGGCGCATGAGCCGCCAGCGCTTCTTGGAGAATCCGCGTAACATTCTGTTTCCCTACTTGCTGACATCTGATGAGGGGGGGGTGGCTGTTGGCAGAGGAGAACTCGCTCGTGCAAATGCGCTCAAAGATATTCCTTCCCCAATACCGATGGCATCACACATACCGGTGGTAACAGAGGTGGCGGAGGAGGCAAACTATTTGCACGCACCCATCTTGAGCGGATCCGCGTACTGCGTTCCTCTCTACCCTCTTCGTGCAATGGAATGGTCACCGCCTCTTTCCATTTTGTCATTACAGAGCTCCCATGGAGTGCAGCACCAGCAGCAACATCTGCAGCTGCAGCGAATCAAGTCACCCAACGACCGGAGCTCATCTCGCATTGGAGCCACATCTCCCATGATTCCTCAGTCCATCTTGTTGGCGGATGACAGCGCAGATGTGGTGGAGATCAAATCGTCTTTGCATGAGGTCCTACAGAACTTGGGGATGAACCTCCGAATGGAGTGCGACATGCGCTCTGAGGGGCGGAAGACACTCAGGGGGATCATGCATGACTACTGGGATGCGCGGCAGCCCGACGTCCCGCTTCTCTCCCTCCTTAAACCCAGAGAGGAGGAAGCGGGAAAGCGGGTGAAAACCCGCTCAAGGATGGCGAATTGATGGGATGAAAAGTGTGGCGAGCAGAGCAGGGTTGGGCGGCAAACAAACGAACAACCACGTGGATTCCTGTATACATATGTAGACACATGTACATGTCTACCCCCCGAGTGTAAATAAACTCTGTGATGTAGATATGGGTAATTGCAGATTACCTCCCGAGGATCTCATTTCCTTCTGTTTCCTTTTGGGTCCCATGTTTTTATCACGCGTGCGCGATACTAGCAGCAGCAGCAGCAAGGGGGAGGGGCTACACAAGGACGAGAGAAGCAAAAAAGAAAAAAAAAAAACTGTTCTTTTTTTCTTTTCTTTCGTCTCTCTCTCTCTCCCTCTCTCAATCTCACTGTATACATTGCTTTCTCGACGACGCGAGCCGGGTAATTATTCTACGGACTCATCTTCATTTCCTCCCCCACCCCCACTCTCCCTTTCGTCTCTTGATTTCCACTTTATATTTCCTGCACTAAAGGATTGGTTCTAAGGAAGGCTTTGAATCTCGACAGCTAGCGCAATTCCCATTGAAAGGGTCTCCCAGAACCAGTAAGAGGGAAACTTAAGAAGGTATCACTGCAGTCTCTAGGAGCCGGAGCGGGGAGGGGGGAATCAACTTGCTCTGGGAATAGTGTCCGCTTTTCTCTTCTCTTCTCTTTTTTTTTTTTTCTTGGTTGGTTGTTTAGTGACTGTCGGGAACACCCCTTTTTTTTTTTTTTACTGTTCCTTTCTCTTCCTTTCTCGGGCTCTCACTATCTCTACAACTCTCCCTCCGCATTCCGTTGACGGGTGGCGCTCGTTCCCGCTCCTCACAAAGTTATCATCACGTTTCTTGCTGATTTTCGCACATGATGAACAACTCAATCGGCAATATAGATATCAACAATATCTTCGGAGACAACCCAACCCTGGATTCGATAAGTCAAGATTCTGGAGCGCTGGATATCTTTCTTTCCCTCTCTGAGTTTCAGAATGACCGATATGATAATGACAGTATGGATATGGAGGATGGACTGGCGTTTTATTCCAGTTCGGCAAGCCCCAAGTTGGATCCCAGGACACTGGTGGTGCTAAATGAAACAATGCAGCCCGACACAGAAAACAGGAGCGCTAACACCTATTCTCACCAGGGTTATCACGACGGTCAACAGCGTCAGCAATCCTCTGGTCGGGCAGAGTCATTGGGGAGCATAAGTCCCTTGTTTGGCACAACGTCTTGCTCTCACGATTTGATCGGCACACACCTGAACATGGCGCTGCCCTCTGTTCCTTGTTCCCCTGCCACTGCGGAGGTACAGCCCTCTTCAAGCGAGTCAGGCAGTCCTGGTGCTACTGTGTACTACTCCATTGCGGAGTCACCACTGCGGGGAAGGGCACTTGACTTTCGTGCCTTCTTGAAAAAGAAGAAGGTATCAACATCAATCCCAAAGGAAGGCCCTGCTGGTGTATTTGTTGGGCAGCTTCCTTCCACATATTCGGAAGAGGACACTGCAGCCCTCCTCCGTGCGATTGGTGCTGACGCTGGTGTGGAAGTTCATGTGCGAGACGTCAAGAGTCACAATCTGAGTCGCACATGTGCTTTTGTGGTGGTCAATTGCAGTGCCCTACCGGTGCTGCTGAGCTATTCGAAACGCATACTGTGTGATTTATCCTGTGTTTGGGTTGTCGAACGGGATCAAGCTGCACATCTGAAGGATTACATCAACGGCTTCTTGCGGGATCGTCTTCGCGGCGTCCCAAAGGCCGCACTTGTCCTGGAGGAGCTCACTCCACAGTACATGCGAAGCCGGCCATTTGGTTTCAAGGCAGTCAAAGGCGGGGGACGACAGCCTGGGAATGCCGGCGCAAGACAGGAGGGTCTTTTCTTGGCATCAACAACACAGGACGGAGCACCCGTCGTTGGAGTGCAGCCGCTCCCAATGGGTATGTTTGCTTCGGGATGGAACCCAGCCGCCTCCCAGTCTCTGCACCTCCACACCATGGCGGGTGGTTCAGGTGGTCCACAGCTTGTGAATGCGGTTCCTGCAACCAACATGTACGGTGTACCACAGACAAATGTCTTTACAGCATTGCCATCGCCATCTACGGTCCCGCCTGCACCGCAGCTCGGCTTTTACGTGATTGCAGCTGCTCCACCAACATTACCTCAGAATGGCGTCCACTCCCTTCCACAGAGTCAGGCGAGTAATGGCAAGCCTCATCAGTCACTCAGTGGAAACGGTAGCACTGGGCTCTCGGTATCATCTGTTGCTTCAGATTCGCGGTGCCACTGCGCTGACGTACCCCTGTTTCCTCACCTCTACAATCGAGTGCCGTGCTCCACTTGCTTGGCGCCTATCAGTGCGATGGAGGCGGTTTATGCGTGTCCTCATGATCACAGTGTGACGTGCGTCCGGTGTGGTAGCATGCGCAACAGCCTGGGTGACGCTGCTCGTGCAATGGGAAGGGTCTCTCCATGTATCACTCCGCAGGCGGGATTCGGAGGATTTCCACAACAACCACATATGAATTCAGTATTTGTTCGCACACTTCCTCCGTATCCACCACAGTATGGATCGCAACCGTCGTTGACACCATATGTGTCACCACAGTAATAGAGCTACAGCTCAAGTGGCAGTTTGATTGCTGTTCGCAAGTGACTAGCATGCGTTTTGATGCAGCTGCGGCATCCTTGTGGTGAGAGCCCTATGAGGGTCTGGTGCCCGGTTGACACTCATAAATCCAAACCGTCCTGACACTTAAGATGGCGAAAAGTAAAGCTCGAAGAAAAAAGATTTTTTTTTTTGTTTTAAATAAATGAATCAATCAATCAATGGAAGGGTGGGGGAAATGAACGAATGGAAGGGAAAGGGGGGTGGGGGGTGGGGGAGGGTGATGGGAAGCAATAATAAATGGTGCAAGAAAGGAACACAAGGGGGAAACGTGAATTCATCTTCCATGTTTGGATGTTTTGTTTTATTTTATCTCATCCTCTTTTTTTTTTTGTTGTTGTTGTTGTTCTTAACCGTCTCTTTTTAAGCGACACCTTTCTTTTCCGGGCACTTCCCTCTCGTCCCGGGAATTGGCGGAAGCGGAGGAGGAGGAGGGGCGTGGCGTGGGAACGCATGAAGAAGAAAAGTCGATGCCAGGATTACAACATCAACGTCAACAACAACACGACCGGAAGGGAAGGAAGGAAGGAACGAACGAAGAAGTGAAGACGGGGAGTGGCGCCAACACATGTCTATGCGTTGTTGGGCACAACTGCCGCTTGTCTTTGTTTCTTCTTCTCCCTCCTCCGCCTTTGTTCTCTTTATTGTCATGTGCCACGTTTTTATTGCGCCCTTTCATGTGATTTCCTCTTTTTATTTTGTTTCTTCGCGTGTGAGTACGTTTTTCTGTTTTTTATTTGTAGTTTTTCCTTTTGTGCTTGTGTTTGCATAGTTTCTTTTCCGGCCTTCTGCTTTTTTTTTTCTTTTTTTTTTCGAGGGGCGGCGGCGGTGGGGGCGGGGGGTGTCTCTCTTTCCTCCTCAGTCTCGGACGCGTTTTGTATTTTATCACTACTTTCTTTTTTGGTTTTTGTTTACTTCTTGGAGTGCTGGAAAAAAAAAAGTTTATATGATGGAAGCTCTGGGGACGACGACGACGATGTGGTGGTGGTGGTGGTGCGTGGGCGCTGCGAGGCAACAGGGGGGGGGGGGGGCACGCGGAAAGACTCGCAGGGAAAACACACACAAACGCAAAAAGAGAAGACAGCGGCACGACGCCGACGACGAGGACAAAATAACGGAGTCTCGTCGTCCCCACCACTGCCACTGCCACTGCCACTGCCACTGCCACCACTCTCCTCCAAAACAAACGAGAAAAAAAAAATAATTAAAACAGAAGGGGGAAAAAAAAAAAATACATTCGGCTGCGTTCTCGCTGCCGTCGCTGTTTTCCGACGTCTGCTGCCGTTTGTTCTTGTTGTTGTTGTTGTTACCGCCGTTTTGCAGGCGTTTAGTTTTGATACGTTTGCAGAAGCACGCACGAATACGAACGTATGGGTTTGTGCGAAAACAATATTCGAGGAACAAAAAATAAAGCGAGTTGAAAAAAAAAGAAACAAAAAAAGAGAGAAGTGGCGGGGGGGGGGGGGGGGGGGAGAAAAAAAAAAAAATTTTTTTTTTTATTTTATTTTTAATAATTAAAAAAAAAAAAGGCAGAACAAATTCGTTTTTTTTTTTTTTTTTTTTTTTTTTGTGTGTGTGTGTTTTTCGTTTATTTTTGCACCACCACCACCACCACCACCACCAGAGGCGGAGGAGGAGGAGGAGGGGGCGGAGGACTCATTGGCTGTCGTGTTCCTGCTGTTGTTGTAATTCTTTCTCTGTCATTGTTGATTGCCGTTGTCTGCTTATTTCACTTCCCTCCCTCGCTCCCTCCACACACACGCGCCTTCTTTATTCCTGCCGCCTCGCCACGCCCGCCGTCTGCCCGCTCCCCGGTGTTTCGCTTCATTTCTGGCATCCTCTTTGATCTTGTGTTGTGTCTCGCACATCACTCCACCGCGCCATTCCTCGAAGGAAGCCGTGGCGGTGCCCCCTTTCCCCTCCCCTCCCCTTTTTTTTCCCGAAGGAGGACGACGACGACGACGACGACGACGAAAACACGAAAACAAACAAACAAAAAATGCGGATATAAAAAAAGAAAACCAAACAAACAAACAAACACGGAAAATACAGAAACAAAACGTAAAAAAAAAAGATGTGGACAATGAACTAACCGAAAAGAAGACAAACAAACAAACAGAGCATCTCTAAAGTCAGCTATGCGGTGATGCAACCGAAAGGCGCATGGGGAATCTGCGGGAAAGATGCGCATTTGGCTATTCGCAGGTCTTTTTCACTCTTGCGCTATCGTCGCTTTTTTTTTTTTTTCCTTTTCTTTTTGTTCCACGCGCGTGTCTGTCCCTCTGTTTCTTTATGATTATTATTCCCCTTCTATTCTCCGCCCATGCGAGCTCTCTCTCCGTGTGCGTGTGGTTTGTGCCCTGGTTTCCTTCGTTGCCGTGTTATGCTATTTCTGCCGCTCAGCCTCCACCCGTCGGCCTCGCAAAGAGAGAGCGAGAAGAAAACTGAGAGGAGAGTAGAGTGCACCGAATGGCCAAAAAATGTCTTATGTGCCAAATTTGCCACTCGGTTCAGTAGACTTGCGATTCTCATTCCACATTCTCCTCGTTTCTCTCTCTGTTTGTCCCGCACCTCTCTGAGAGCAGCAGCAGCAGCAGCAGCAGCAGCAGCAGCAGTGGTGGTGGTGACGATGATGATTGTGTGTGTCTCTACGTGAGGAGGACTGTTCGTGTTTTTCTTTTTTTTTTTTTTTTTGTTTTATTGATTTGAGGTAATAATTAGGCGGGGAAGTCGGACAAATACGGTGGAAAACAAAGAGTGATTTGATTGGAAAACAAACAAACAAAAAAAACAACTTATTTTCTTGCTAGTTCTTGTTTTTTGTTCAACTGTTTGGTGGACGTAGAACAGGGATTCCTTTTCTTTTGTTTTAAAAAGAAGAAAGGGGGAAGGGGGCGGTGATGGAAATGCAGAATGAGCAGGTGTTGTGAAAACCGACTGGAGGAGAAGAAGAAGTAAAAGAGGAATGCGTAAATGATGAGAATGGGGGGAGGAAAATGGGGTGCGTAATATCCACATATACCTGCATCTGTCTCTCGTCGTCTGAGTAGATGCACCGGTGCATATGTAGTAGCAGAGTGTAAGGAGTGGGTGTGTAGGGGGATGGATTGCGCATCTAATCTCAGGTGACGCCAGTTGTTGTTTCCTTCTGAGTTGCTTTCTCTTCTTGTGTGTTGCTGCTCGCGGGGTGTGTGCGTGGCCTTATGGCACGGACATATTGCAGCAACAGCAGCAGCAGCAACAACACGCACGTTCTTCGTATTTTCCCCCACCCACCCCTTTTTTTTTTTTTTTTTTTTTTTGTTTTGACCCGCATGTTTGATGCGTCTTGTTGCTCCTCCCATACTTTTTGTTTTTCGTTTGCTTTTCTCTTCATTTTGGGTTTTGTGAGAGAATAATAATCACCGCCACCAGTAATATCAATGTCATAACTACAACTTCTGCGCGTGTCACCCCCCGTGAATCTGGTGCGCTGCTGTTTCTTTCTTTTTTTTTTCTCTTTTGTTTCGCTTCTCGCATTGCATCTTCTTTCTTTCTTTCCTTCTCTCTGCGTGCGCGTGTGGCGCGGGGTGGGGGGGGTGGAGTGGAGGAGCCTTCACACAAGCACGCGCACAAACAAGCCTGAATGTATCACAATTGCGGGGCGGGGCGGGGCGGGGGGGGGGGGGGAATTTATTAGTGAGATGAAAACAACGAAAAGGAGAGAAATGGTGCCGTTCGTTTTACCCCAAAGAGTAAATATGAAGGCACGTCCGTTGATGGACGCTTCAAAAGAGTGGACACTTTTTTTTTTTGTGTGTGTGTGTTTGTGATTGCCCTCCTTTTTTTTTTGTTGTTGTTGTTGTTGGACGTTCTTCATGTTGAAATTTGCTGTGGATTTGCATCGTCTTCATTGTCCGGAATGGTCCAGAAGGGAAGAGGGGGGGGGGGGGGGGCGCAGGCGTTGACGCAAACAGACAGACAGACACCCCATCTCTTCATGTTCTTTCTTCCCGTTGTTTATGTTTGTTTGTTTTTGCCGCGCCCTTTTCACTTTGCGTCGACCCCTTCACGTGTGAGGGGACGTCGCGCGCACTCTCTTTTTCTTCATTTCTGCCCCTCCGTCTGTGTGGGTGCCCACGACGCAATGCGGCGGCAAAACAATGAAATCATGACGAAGTGGTCGCGCAGGATGGGTGGGGGGTGGGGGCCAAATGGAGGATGTGTGATGTGGCGGTGCACGAATGGCAAAAAAAGCTAACAAAAATAAATTTGTCAAATGGAAGAAGAGATGAGAGAGAGACGTATACAAATTAATCCGCACACATATACACATATATACACACACACACATCGAGACGCTTCCCCCTTCTTCTTCAACACCCCCCTCTCTCTCTCTCTCTCTCTCTGTCTCTCTCTCACTCATATATATGTATGTGTGTGTGTTTCTGCGTCTCTGTCTGCGCGGGTAGAGAACCCAAATAACCCCCCCCCCACACAAAAAAAAAATATAAATATAAATAAAATGAGAAGAAAAAAAAAAAGAGAGTGCGATGCGTACACACAAGGCATAAGAAGTGGATCTGATGTGCCTTTTTCCTTTTTTTTTTCTTTTCCTTCTTTCCCTCCACCACCACTCTGTCCGTGTGTGTGTGCGTGCGTGTGTGTGTGTGGTGGCGAGGTTTATATTGTTGTTATTGTTATTTCCATTCACAAATGCCACGAAAGCAACATCAACAATACTATTACTAATAGCAGCAGCAGCAGTAGTAGTAGTAGTAACAATAATAATACTACTAACGATAAAAGGAATGAAAGGAAGGGGAAGAGGCGCGATCGTTCAACTCGTTTCGGATTTGTTTCTGCCTTTTTTTTTTTCTTCTTTTGTTTTTTTTGTTGTTGTTGTTGTTGCCCTGAACGATAACGTCGCTTCGCGTTTGTTACACTCCCCACACGCCCACCTGCACACCGCTCTGAAACACATCCTCCTTTTTTTTTTTTTTGCTTTTGGTGTTTATTAGTATTATACTCGGGGTTCCTCTTCTTTTCTCTCACTTTTTTTCTCTCTGTTTTGCCGGACGTGCTCACATGCTTAAACAGAAGTGTATATATATGTATATATACATATATATGTCTGTACATAAGAATGAATCTCCGCTTTTCACGCCATGCAACGCTCATTGTTTTTGTAAATGTATTGGGTGTGTGTGTGTGTGTGTGTGTTTTTTGTTTTTTCCTGTTCGTTTTTGCTTTTGAGGAGGGATGGGCGTCTCAATGGTGGAAAATATTGTGCGTGCGCGTCACAAGGGGGAGCTACCATCAGCATCCGGGAATGGGACGGGAAGGGGAAAAAAAAAAGATGGAACCACCGGGGGATTATCATGTCATTGTGTTTTGACCTCGTGCTCCAACATTCCCACCACACCCATGCCGTAGAATGGGTAACAACACACTCAAACCCTCTTCTGTCTGTCTCTCTCTGTATATATTTATATCTATACGCCATTTCTTATATATATATATATATATACGAGCACCTTCTCTTCATATTTATTGCGCGACTCCGAACGCATCCAACATTGACACAGTTTTTGCCGTGACATTTAGCGTCGACGTCTTTCCTTCTCTCTCAAGTCTACTGCGCCACAATTCCATGTCGTGCAACTTCTCTACATAACATCTTGGCTGGCAGTAGAAGGATTCGTATAGTTTTTCGGCTTGTTAGTTTGACTAGTGATCGAACCGAAGGAAGTAGGGGTGGAGGCGGGGCGGTGGGTCAATGAACAACCAGGAGCTTCAGAGCCATGCGTCCGTAGAGGTTCTCCGGCAGCACTACACACCAGCAGTTGCGACAGCCATAAGCAAATATCTCGGGGACTTTATGCCGTACCTAAGCAATTTTGGTACCATTGGGTGTTCCTTCCGAAGAGAAGAGGGAGCCCAGAGTCTTCTTTTTCTCGAGTGTCCGCTGTTTGTTGCACCAATCACGAAAGATGCTTCTACGACTACGACTACGACTACGACGACGGCTGCTGCTGCTGCTGTTTTCCCTGGTAGTGGCGCGGGAAACGACGATGGTGGCACTAGGATGTCGCCTTTCTATGTTGGTGTTCTTTTCCCCTCAATGTTTCCCTCAGTTCCACCTTTTGTTACTGTCATGATGAATCGCTACCGAAATGGTAATGAGGACAAGTGGTCGGTACGGAAATCATCACGGGTTGTGGCCCCAAATGGTGCGGTGCAGCTGGGGGAACTCTCTCTGCTGAAGGGCGCTGCCCCGCCGTATTCTTTTCTGGAAATTCTTCTGGCGCTTACAGAGCAGTTTGAACTAGAATTTCCGTTGGTCCCCACCGCTTCCGTTGCAGTGGGCGCAGCAGAAACCCCGTTCACTCATGCTAGTGCCAGGCCAACAACAGCTGCAGCAGTGACGGTTGCGACGACACTGTCGGACAGCGAGCGAACAGAAATCGTTCGGCGCGTGGCTGGGTCTCTTATGCTGCATCTGCTTTCTAAGGCTGATGGATACTTAGATGTGAGGGAGCAAGCTCTCGTACATCTTGATCATCTCTACCAAGCGGGTGGTGCGTTGCGCGAGGCGCGGGTTTTGCTTGAAGAACGAAAAGAGGAGCTGTTGCATTATTCACCTGTCATGAGGAATTTTGAGAGCATGATAGCGGGCTTGGTCAAGCTTGAAGACTCCCTGGAGGAACATTCGAGGTGCATTGTGCCCGAGGATGACCTGCAAGCGCGTGCACTTGAGCTCCTGGGGGAGATCCACGCCTCAGATGATGCATTAGACCTGCTCGAGAGGCTTCTCAAGGCTGGACGGTTGTCATGCGAAGAGTACGTACGGCGCGTGTCCGACATTGGACGAAAACAATTCGAGGCTCGATTTCTCTTCGGTCGCGTGACTGAGGCTGTGAATCGTGCTGCACCCGACACGGGCTCTTTGCCCCCTCGTTTTCCACCGCGCAATAAATTTCAGGGGCCGACGATGGCTGGATCGATTGTAGTGCCACCCAAGCTGGACAATATAGAGGCACTGACTCGAGAATTTCCTGAAGTCGGCCAAGAGATGATGAAGGCGGTGCTCAATTTTGCTGACGGAGACTTGTCGGTTGCCCGCGTGCAGTTGAAGGCTATGCTGTCGTAGCAGAGCGGTACTTTGTTCATACTGTGTTGTTGTTCCAGCCCTTTTTTCTTTTTTTTTTTGTCGTCGACGTCATATCCACCCTTTAACCCCTCCCCCACCCCCCCTTTTTTTTTTTCTTTTGCTTGGCTCTCTTTTTTGAGTTTCTGTGCAAACATCTGTTTCCATTCTTACCTTACTGATGTGTGCGTGTGTGCGTGTGTGTGTTTGATATGCTATTGATGCTTGCGGACAAATGGTGCCATACGTATGTGATGTGGGAGAGTGAGGAGGGTGGGGTGGTAGGGACAGTTGGCACCGCCCCGCTCCGTGCTTTGCATGCGCTGCATTCCCTCTATTGCCTTTCCGTCATGCCTGGTTTAGGCGCTTTCTTATTTTCTTCCTTTCAAATAGATCGGAATCCCGAGGGCTCACAAAATTGCTGCAGAAGGAAGGGTGAGGGTGGGTGAGCGGTGGGGCTCGCGAGGTGATGGCGAATGGTGGTCCATCGTCACTTGGTCAGCAGAATAAATGGCGCGAGGAACTTGTTTACTGCACCCAGGCTGCCAATCTGCACGAGGTGTACGAAAACAAGGGCACGGCGGAGGCCGTCGCGCACTACCTCCGCGAGTTTGTTCCATATTCCACAAAGTACCCTGCGAGCATATGCTTCATCAAGATGGGTTCAAGATGTGCGGTGTGCATGAGTTTCCTCCTTCGTGTCGTCCCAAAGGGGCATTCCAGGGCACTAGAGGTGGATGCCGGGTTTATCATGCCCTCTAAATTTCCAATGTCGCCGCCCAAGTGTCGCGTGCGGGTCCGAACTTCCAGCCGATCTTCATCAGATGGTGTGCACTCGAGTGGTACCGATGTGCGACTCGGCGACATTTTGCCTCTGACGAACGCTCGATTTAGTTGCCCTCTAATCGACGTTTTGCTGGCACTTAGACGAAAGCTGGAGGAGAATCTGCAATTCTTTATCACAAAATATCCACTTCAACAGGAGGAGGAGGGATTTGACACCAAGGGAGATCCGGCAGCCTCTATTATGCGCAATAACGCCACATCGAGCTGTTGCCGCAAGCAATTGAGTGAAACTGCGGAGACGACAAATAAACCTCAGCAGCGCCTGATGGGGAAGCAGCAGGCAGCCCAATCCCTGATCGCATGGCAGGAAAGAAAAGTGGCATCGTATTTTACCCTCAGAGAGGAGGGAATGTCGCTCATGCAGTCTCTGCGTGCGTCTAGGGAGGAAACATTGAGAAGAAGAATTGAACTGCACGGAGCAAAGGAGAATCTCCTTCGACTCGCTACAAGCCTTGAAAGGCTAGAAGAAGCAACCATCTTGTTGCGAGGAGGTGCGGACTCCCTGGAGGAACATTCGAGGTGCATTGTGCCCGAGGATGACCTGCAAGCGCGTGCACTTGAGCTCCTGGGGGAGATCCACGCCTCAGATGATGCATTAGACCTGCTCGAGAGGCTTCTCAAGGCTGGACGGTTGTCATGCGAAGAGTACGTACGGCGCGTGTCCGACATTGGACGAAAACAATTCGAGGCTCGATTTCTCTTCGGTCGCGTGACTGAGGCTGTGAATCGTGCTGCACCCGACGCGGGCTTGGGAGTTGGCCAGCTTCGTAAAAAGTAGCCATCGTTGTGTACACGAAATGGCTTGGCGCTATTCTTTAGAAGTTTATTGGCGTTTACTTTCCTTCCTTCCTTCCTTCCTTCCTACGTATCACTTACGCCATTGTTCTCTTCCTTTTGCTGTGCGTCGGGAGAGGAAGGACCGTTGCGCCAGAGTCAGGTCTGCAGGTGAAACGAGTCTTTGGCATTCACCATCTTGTTCTCTCCACGTACACATGTGGCCGCATGTATCTCTTCTTTTCTCCACCTGCCCCTGTGTGCGTCTTGTTTCTTCAATCGTTCTCACATTCCTCTCAGGGTGGGGGTGGGGGTGGTGAGAGGGGCTGTATTTTCTTTCCCGGCCTTCCCCTCCGACCGTTTGTGTCGGAACAACAACAACAACAACAGAAAAAAAAAAGAAAAGAAAACGGGAGCCGCACCAAGAGCAAGAGACTCCCCCAACCCTAAATCGACAAGAGCAACACCCAAAAGAAGCTCTGAGGGAGAGGGGGGAGGAGCGGGAGAATTCTACGAGGGAGAGATTGTTGCAGCATCTCCATTGTACACCTTCTCTTTTCGGTCGCCTAGTGACGGTAGGCGGTGGCGGCAAACTCCAAACGAAAATGTCGGACATTCACTCAGAGGACTTGTGGAACTTGCCACTTCCGGTTCCGTCCCCATCAGGGCAGATGGACAGCAGTACGGTTGCATTTTCGTCTGCGCATCCGCGGGTATCGTTCGTCCCAACTGTTTCACCCGCTCCCAGCTTCACTAAGATGCCAAAGTGCATGATGGCGAGCACACGGATCATGCCTTGTCTCAGTGCTCCAATGGCATCAGAAGCAACAAAAAACACGGAGGCGGGGACGGGGAAGAAGGAAAGGGAGCTGGACGGTACCTCGGTGCCACTTTGGGGTCGGAGAGGGGCTGAGCAACCGCATCTCCTCGATGCGCATCTGCAGGAGGGCAAGGGCATCGAGTCGAAGGAGAGGTCGACTCCAAAGAGCCGACCTCAGCAGAAAGAAGAAAAGAACTCTCCCGCTTCAACCGATGTGAACAGGCGTGGTTCTGTGCTGTACAAGGCATCGGAGTCTGTGTTTTGTCCTTGGGGCTCTGCGGGTGCCTTCTGGTCGGGCGTGGTACAACCTACATCGCGTCCACGTAAGTCGTCGTTCTCCGGTGTGACGACGGAGGTGTCAGAAGATGTCACCAAAGGTGCCGATGACAAACCTCTCGGCGGGTGGCATAACTCTGGCGACGACACCACCTCTCTGTTGGTGAGAGTTCTGGGGATGAGTCCCCTTCACGCGGATTCCTCCGTCGTCTATCCTTTTGTGCGGGTATGGCTTGTCAATGGCACCACGGGGGAGAACCTCATTCAAGTCTCTTCTATGCCGATGTCCTGCGCCTTTACACACCCTGTCGATCTTCGGTCTCGCTGCACTCGAGCGCCATGGTGGGATGCTGAGCTTACGCTGCCTGTGCAGTCGCGCGTCGTTGATGACGCATCTTTGAATGCGTTACTGCTACTGGAAGTTGTTGAGGGGGGTGTGGAAACCATCCAGGGATTTCCGGTAAGGCGCAACGGGCTCTATCCAGTCTGCTGGGGCTTTGTGAAGCTTCACGAGGCAGATGGGCGAATGAACTTACGGGGTCGATTGCATGTACAGATGTTTCCATTTCCGCAACGCTCCTCGTGCTTTACAAGGTTGTTGCAGCTCCTCCCGTCGCGTTTCTTCCCAACTGCCAAGAGTGCGAAGAGTCAGCCGGTTAATATACTACCCGCATCTCCGTCAGGTATCCAAGACGATGGATTGAGTGTAATAGATGGAAATACGGAATTTCCCACCTCCTGTAGGCCACCAGATCTGTTTTTTGTTTTCAGAGAAGTAAAGAACCGAAAGGTGCCGTATTCTGCTGGCATGTTAATATCACTCAAGAGAGTAGAGGGTGCGAACTACATACCGAGGATGACAACGCTGCTCCCCCACGAGGAGCACATGTTACAACAAATGCCCGCCGCTGTTGGGCTGCGGCCCAGGAGTTCCGTCGCCACATCCTTCTCCGTGACGAATACGCAACAAATGAGAAGTAATTCTGTCGGTCTGATGAATGCCATGGCCCTCAGAGGGGTATACGTCCGTGGGATGGGAGAGCGTGTTGTGCCACCAACGTCAGTGTTGCAACAGATGAGGGTCCGAGGGAGAGTTACTTGCATTGCATTTTCTAGCGGCAATGCCATTATGGCATTTGGAGTGACAAGTGGATTTGAGCACGTGGTACAGCTACGAGGCGCGCTAATGGCCGAGATGCCCATCGTTGGCATTTTCCGTGGCCACACTGGGCACATTCACCGTGTTGCGTTTCGCAAAGATAGTCAGTTGCTTCTTTCCTGCTCTTCCGATAAAACAGTCAAGGTGTGGCGTCTGGATTGTTTTTCTTCCTTTTCAGACATGCACTCTGATGCATATGTTGGATGTATCTGCACTTTGCCCCACGGCTTCCCCGTGTATGACGGTTTTTTTTACCAGGACCACATTGTTACTTGCGGCTATGATCCACGGATTCATGTCTGGCGCTACGACAAGGATATTAATGGGCAACAGATGGAGTTGAGTTCAGAATCTACTCCTTGCAATGTCTCTCAGCAGCTTCAAGCTGTTGGTAGGACTGCATCTGAAAGTAGACGGCTCTCAAACTTGAACACAACGGGGCTTGTTTTGGGTGAGCTCGTGCACGTTACGTCGGGTGACGATGCAGCCATTTTCCATTCTGTGTGTGGCACGGAACTTAATCATGTCTGGTCGGTGAACGCGTTGGGCAACGTGATGGTGTGGCGTATCATGCAAGATTCCATGAAAAACGGCCAGCGTGCGTGGCGAATGACGATTCGACATCGATTCAAGTGCCCTGGGGCCACAGGGGTGGAGGTTTGTAGCACCAGAGCGCTGGTGACATGCTTAAAAATGCCCGTTGCCTACGTGTTTGATGACTCAGAGTGCAAACTTTTGCACGAGATCTCCCTCCACCAGAGACCGTACCTTCCTGCAATCACACTGCTCCCAGACGCGGAGGCCATTGTGGCAGGAACTTTCGACGGCAAACTACTAAGCTGGGAGTGCAGCTCTGGCGCGCTGTGCACTCCGAAGAGTGGATATGCACAGACTCAGGTGAATTTTGCTGTTAGTCGCCTCGCGTGGGCTGGTGACCAGCAACTGGGTGTTCTGCTTGGCACCTCGGGCAGTGCCGCGCACACCGTCGACGGATCGCTATCACACACAACTCTTGTCGCCATTATTGGGACGCCGAGGACGGAGGAAAGCGTCATCCTGCAAAGCGACCTCCGTGCCCCGGACTACTTTCGTGCCCGTTTCGGTGGCGTGCTGACCGCTCGGCGATGGGGCCGCGGTAATTTGAGGGATGGATCCATCACATTCCGTGTGATCGCCGATAAAAAGGCGCGATCTTTTGCGGCCACTCATGCCCAGTGCGAGATCACCTCGGGGGATAAGAGAACACGTATGGATCAGATCATCACCTTGTGGAAGGGCCTTGTTGGCCAACACCAACACATGAAGGCGGAAGGCACTCCGACTGCTGCACCTCCGCGTATCACTCCTAACATTGCCCATGTTGGGAGTGATACGGTATAGTTCTGATGCCTATGCAAACCGCATTGCGAACTCCATACAAGTTATACCAATAGACTGACATCTACTACCACTCGTTCTGTGTGTGTGTGTATGTTGTTGTTATATTTTCACCGTGCCGAGTCAGTTTTCAAATTTCTTTATTTGTTTATTATCTTAAACCAAAAAAAAAAAGAAGAAAAAAAAAACTCTTTCCGTGTGCATCTTGCTCCTCTTTTGCCTTTGCTTATCCCATTCTACATTCGTTCATTCATTTATTCACTTGCAGCCCTTTTTTTTTTTTTTGCCTTTTATTGCAGTAATCCAAAAAAAAATCAACATGTCTCTGGCATTCGACGAGTACGGCCGCCCATTTCTGTTGGTCAAGGAGCAGGCGCAGAAGGAGCGCCTGACAGGGTTGGAGGCGCAGAAGACCAATATTCTTGCAGCCATAAGCGTATCAAACGTCCTGAAGACTAGCCTAGGCCCGCGAGGGATGGATAAGATCCTTGTGACGCAAGACAACGATGTTGTGGTCACCAACGATGGGGCGACCATCGTCGACCTGATGGACATTGACAACGAGGTTGGTCAGCTGATGGTGGAGCTCAGCAAGTCGCAGGATTCCGAAATCGGTGATGGCACAACGGGTGTCGTCTGTCTCGCCGGTGCCCTTCTGGAACAGGCCGCTGGACTTCTTGATAAGGGAATTCACAGCTCCCGCATCTCTGAGGGCTTCGAGAAGGCCTGCGAAGTGGCATGCAAAAGGCTTGAGGAAATTGCCGATACGGTCCCTGTCAGCCGTGAGGAGTATAATTACCTGCTGCAGACGGCGCGTTCAACACTGAACTCAAAGGTGGTGAATCGTGACCGAGACCGACTCGCAAAGATCTGTGTCGATGCAGTGCTCTCTGTGGCGGATATGGAGCGCCGCGACGTGAATCTCGATCTGATCAAGGTGGAGGGGAAGGTGGGCGGTTGCCTCGAGGACACGTGCTTAGTTAATGGCATCGTCCTTGATAAGGACTTTTCCCACCCGCAGATGCCCAAGCACCTGAAGAACCCGAAGATTGCCATCTTGACGTCTCCATTTGAGCCGCCGAAGCCCAAGACAAAGCACACTGTTCACATCTCTACTGCAGAGCACATGACGGAGATTCACGCGCAGGAGCAGGAGTACTTCCGTAGGCAAGTGCAGATGTGCAAGGATGCCGGGGCTGACCTTGTCATTTGTCAATGGGGATTTGATGATGAAGCAAATTATCTTCTTTTCCGCAACCAACTTCCTGCAGTGCGCTGGGTGGGTGGTGTGGAGCTGGAGATGATCGCCATCGCCACTGGTGGCCGTATTATTCCTCGTTTTGAGGACCTGAGCGCGGCAAAACTTGGAACTTGCGGCAGTGTGCGCGAGGTGGGATTTGGCACGACGAAGGACCGCATGATTTTCATTGAGGATTGTCCCAGCAGCAAGGCGGTGACCATTTTCATCCGTGGTGGGAACAAGATGATGATCGAGGAGGCGAAGCGCTCCCTCCATGATGCGCTATGCATGGTGCGCAACCTGATTCGCGATAACCGCGTCGTCTACGGCGGTGGATCTGCGGAAATTGCTGCTTCCACAGCCGTGCTGAACTATGCGGATTCCGTCTCTACCGTGGACCAATACGCCATTCGGCGATTTGCAGACGCGCTAGAGTCTATTCCCATCAACTTAGCGCTGAACAGCGGCCTCGACCCGATTAAGTCTCTCTCGATGGCACGCATTGCGCAGGTGGATGGGAAGAACCCGTACGCCGGTGTGGACTGCATGGATTGCGGTACTATTGACATGAAGAAGCAGGAAGTGTTTGAGACTCTTCAGGGAAAATGCTCACAGTTGCGTCTCGCCACGCAGGTTGTGAAGATGATTCTTAAGGTGGATGATGTCATTGTGACGCATCCGTCCGAGGAGGAGCAATAGAGGAGGAGGAGGGGCAGGAGACAGGACTAATGTGATGATGATTATTATTATGATTATGATTGGAAGGGGCGAGAGAGAGAGAGAGTGTGTGTGTGTGCAGGGAGAGTGGCCTGGAGACCACCACACGCTTCCGTTTTGGTTAGATCAATCTTTTTTTGTTCCACCTTCTTATTTTATATTTTTACATAAGAGGCGAAATTGGCGAGATGGGCATGCAAAGCACTTGAAGGGGGAGCGGTATTTAAAGGAAAGAGCAATAGAAGGGGAATTTTGCCTCATTTCATCCCTTCAAAGATGAATGAGTCGTTTCCTCCCTTGCAGTTTGTTACCATAACAAACAAACACACACACACACGCACACACACGAAAAGAAAAAAAAGAAAAGAAAAAAAAGAAAAGAAAAAAAAGAAAAAGCACCACCAACAGATGGGCGAAACCCTGAAGGAAAACAATTGAAAAAAAAAAAAAACAGACAAGCAAACACACATATATGGGAAAGGGAGAACCAGCGATGCTTAAATGGATATAACCACGGGAGAGGAATGCCAGGGCGCAGTCTCAGGAGGAAAAAAAAAAAAGAAGAATTGGTGGTAGTGTTGTGGGTGTGGGGTACGTGATGATTCCCCCTGTTGCACGCATTGTTGAATTCTTCTTTTTTTTTTGCGTCCTGTTGATCTCCGGCTCTTGCTGTGCGATTTCTCCCTCTCCCGTTTTCCTTTTGCTATGCGCTCATGCTCTTGTTTATGCCCACGGCTCTCTAGAGAGCCCTGGGGAAGGAAGGAGGGAAGGACTGAGTGCGGGTGCACTGCATGCACCACCGCTCGGCTCACCAGACATGGACCCCACCAGCGAACTTCGCCATGGTAGAAGCGGGCATTTACCGCAGCGCCTACCCGACGGTAGCTAATGTACCATACCTGAAGCACATCGGCATCAAGACCGTGGTGCAGCTTTCTATTGAGTTGCTTCCTGGACCTGTCACGCGCGCCCTCTTGAACCCTAGCCCTACTGTACATACAGCTGCTTCCGCCTCCGCAGCTACTGCGTCGGATGGCACTCATGCATGGAAGACGGAGGAGCACACTGCTGCTGAGCCCATCCGCATCGTGTGCACGGCGGATTTGATGGAGTGGGTGAACGAGTATTCGTGGGTGAAGGATGATTTCACAGTGTCCGACGTGCAGCATGCACTTGACTTTGCTCTTCAAACAGACTTTCAGCCCGTTCTTTTTACCTGCCCGACGGGGGAACTGCAGACGAGCGTTGTTGTTGGATGCATGCGACGCTATCAGGGTTGGAAGGTCGCGGCGGCACTTGCTGAGTGCGAGTTGTTTGTAAACACGCTGCAGAATGTTCGGACAAGCATCATGACTTTCATTGAGCGGTGGGACCTCAATGAGTATCCTGTTCGGGAAACAGATATTGCCAATCGGAGGCGCCAGCTTCTGCTGCGAGAGCGCCAGCATGATCACTGCCAGCGGCGGCGGCGCAAGGATGCCATACATCCAGCAACTGATACGGACTCCGACAATGACGACATCCCAACACGCAATAGCTCTAAGGTGGGACACAAGGGCAACTCCGATCTGGGGACTGTGCACGCAGACGATGCTGCAGCCACCACGAGGCCCACCTTTGTGGGAAGAGGAAATGCTGACGACAGCAGCACCTCCATCACTTTGCCAGCGACCGTGCAGCTGGCACCGTGGTTTACTGCCGCACTAGCGCAGCGTAGTGCCCTCGCAGATGTGATCACCGCGGCCAGGGTGAAGGTGCGTGACTCGCGGGATCCCATGCCGGATCCACACGAGCGCTACCTGGGCGTATTGAACCCGCCATCGCTAGATGAGCGTTCATTCTTCACGAAGGAGTCTATTGTGGAGGAGGATGACGACTAGGAGCGGCACCGCCGCTGAGGGCGCAAGGTGAAGGGGGGAAGGGGCAATATTCCCACGCAAACAGCGTTGATCTCCACTATCACCATTTCTGAGTGTCCCACTCACTACTACTATTACTATTACTACCACCTCCTCCTTTTTTACTTCTTACTTGTTATTCTAAATACGGAGATCCACCTCTGCTTTGCCGCCTTTGGCTCAACGTTGCTCGCTGCAATATAAGAGCCACTGCATACATCCCCCCTAACCCCAACCCCAACCCCGCACATCTTCCCGTGTACACACGAACGCACATTAACCCAAGCGATGCATGTTATTCTCAGTTTTGCTTTGCGATTCTCATTGCGGTTTAACGAGACGAATGACGATGGCATGTATCTGCAAATGTTCATTTCAATGCTTTGTCTTTTTCTCTTGTACTTCCCTCCGACGACAACTATCATGATGATGATTGTTTTTTTTTTGTTTGTTTGTTTGTTTGTTGGTCGTGGAGGGGGGGGGGGTGAGGTGGTGGTCTCTCTCTCTCTCTGTGTGTGTGTGTCTTGCTGTTGTAGGGGGTGAGGAGGGGAAGGGGGAGGGGGGAGGGGAGGGGAGGAGAGAAATTTTTTGATATCGTTAATTTCTCCTCCTGCGCCTTGGCTGCGCTGAAGATTTTCCCTTCTTGCTTTACTAGCAGTATCACCACCACCACCACCACCACCACCACCACCACCATTAACAGCAACATCGGCGGCAGCAGCAGCAGCAGCAGCAGCAGCAGCAACAATACGCTCTTAGGCGAGGCCGGTGCTCGGAGCACATAAACCGGCGAGGCGATGCGGGTGCGAAAGCAGAGGGTCCCACCCATGGGATTCTCCCTTGCACTGCCCCTTCCCGACACTTTAGATGAGGTGCGGGTGCAGCTGCAGGAAAGGAACGAGCTCCTCATTAGTGTGGATGATACGAGTGTTTCACCCATGATAACTACGGAACGACCACAGTTTCCTGCGCGTTTCTTCCACGTGGATAATACGAATCTTTTCGTGCTAATGGATGGTGTGTCCATGTTCACCGATGGGAAAGCGGCACACAAGGAGGATGCACCGTCGCACCTTATGGAGGAGAGGCTGCAAACCGCTGCGGCTTCCAAGGTGACAAAAAATTCACTGCGCAACGGTCTGACACCTGCTGTAGACTCTGTGGAAGCGGCTATTCGCGGCATTGAGGGTGATGGGAATGAAGCGTGCCCGCCCCTCACGTCGCCTGAGAATGTGTTTCCAGTATCTAGGTGTGTCTCCTCAAATGGACACTCCGTGACGTTGACAGAAGAGAGAAGAAGGGCAGCAACGGCAACAACCGAGGTAACTGAGAGGAAGGCAGGAGCCTCAGAGAAGGAAACAAAGCTTCCCATGACGGATGTGGCAACAAAGGATGGTAGAGGTATGCCAAGGGGGTACATGGCCCTCTTTGCCAAAGGTTCAAATTCGTCTTCAAGTCCTTGTACATCGATCTCACCCAATGGTGCGTTTGCTGTCAAGGTGTGTGGGTTTATTCCCCGTAGCATCGTCTCTGAATACGAGGTAGCAGTTCCCGCAAATCTCGATTGTGCAACCGTCTCAAAGACCTCATCGTCCTGTGTCACGTCGCCAGCGATAAAAACCACCCAACGAAGCACGACTGGGAACTCGTGCAGCGTCAAACCCGCTTACAATAGTACTAAGATACCAAGTAGAACCTTTTCTGCGGATGATGTTGGTCGTTCAAATACATCACTGGACCTGGACACAGTAGTGACATTGTGCTTTATTGGAAAAGGATCCCAGGGAACGGTTCACCGTGTCTTAGTGGAGGACAAGTTATACGCGCTCAAGTGCATTGATGTTAGTGATGTGACAGAGGCCACTAACGCTGTCGAACGGCAGGGGAGGAAGCGGGGTCTCGTGAAGGAACTCAACATGATTCGTCTGCAGCGGTCCCGGGCGCACCCGGAGCATTTGATGCAGGTATTTAATGCCGTCGCTACGCTCGATAATGAGCGACAGCGGCTTCATATATTGATGGAGTTAATGAGCTTCAGCATGGAGGATGCGCAGCGAATGGTGTCACGAATTCCCGCAAGCGAGATGATGAAAATAACCCAGTCTATTTTTCGTAAGCACCTAGCAGGATCAGCGCAGATGCAGAAGCAGACTGAAAGTCTTCTGAAACAGCAATCCGCATCGTGCATGCACTTAACAGGGAGGAGCTCCTACAATAGCCCAGAGGAATGGGAGACCAACATTGACCGGCAGGCACCTGTGCCGGAAATTATTCTTTCCATGATGGCTCATGATGTACTCAAAGGTCTTCGGGAGCTTCACGAAGATTACTCCATTGTGCACTGTGACATGAAGCCGGCTAATGTTCTATTGGACTTCAAGAAAATGTGCTTCAAACTTGCCGACTTTGGGTGTGGATGCCAAATGGATGCAACGAACTCAAAGGTGCGACGAACAGGTGTTGACTTGGGGTCCAAGCTATACAAGGCCCCGGAGCGTCTCCGGAGTGAACTCGACTGCGCAGAGGTGGAGCATGATTTGCCGGTGGTGGAATTTACTGCCTCCGCGGATGTGTGGTCGCTTGGCATCATGCTTCTCGAGTTAAGCAGCGGTGTGCATCCATGCAACTCCTTCAAATCAGACTACTGGAACTATGTCAACAGTCTAAAGCTATCAAGGATGGTGAAGCCACTCTCCTGGTCTGCGGCACTGCATGATTTTGTTGTACGTTGTCTGGTGATAGATCACAATCAGCGTTGGTCCGTCACGAAGCTGTTGCAGCATCCGTTTATCCTCCGTTATGCTGGAGTGCCTCGGGGGAAGCTAAAGACATTCATGGAGAGACTGAAGAGTGAATCGGAAACGTTCCAGCGACGCCGTCAGCGTGAACTGCTGGAGGAACAGATCCTGTTGAGCACCGGGAAGAAGGCGCAGGACACGTACCAAAACCAAAGCCGAACCCGCTGGAGGGCGTTCACCGGGTTCCTTAGTGTCGCACCACAATTTCAGGACACCGAAAAGTTTCCAAAATTGTTCTGAGGGGAGTTTTTCTCTTTTTCTTTATTTTCTTAAAAAAAAAAAAGAGCAGCTCTCCTTGTGTGTCTATTTGTTCTCCGGCAGGAGGTGGAGGAGGAGGAGGAGGAGGAGGAGGAGGAGGAGGAGGAGGAGGAGGAGGGTATACACAGACGAAACAAAACAAACCAAAACAACCCCCCCCCCCCCTTTTTTTTTTTTTTTTTGCCTCTCTATTTTGTCACTTCGCAAGGCAAAGTTTGGGGGAGGGGTGTTGTGGAAGGCGTTGGATGAACAACAACAACAACAACAGGCAAAGAAACAAAAGGAAAGACACGCCTGTTCACACGGGAAGGCGGTCTCTGTGCGTGAGGACGTCTGGAGTGCATTAATGTCCGATGAGGGGCAGAGGGTGATGGTCGTCGGCACAAGTTCTGCATTTCGGGCGCTGACACTGCGCCGTCATTTTGGAGACACGTTTCAGAAGTTTCTCCTGATGCCGCCCGAGATTGACGAGAAGGCGTACCGCGATAGTGACCCCTTCAACTTGACGGAACTTATTGCACGCGCCAAGATGCAGAGTGTCTTGGAGAAACTCAAACATGCGCATCCTGATCTTGACCATGATGGGGTGGTGGTCACGTTTGATCAAGTAGCCGTGAAAGATGGCCAAGTGCGAGAAAAGCCGGTGTCAGTGGAGGAGAATAAGGGGTTTCTCTCGTCGTACTCGAACAGCAGCGTACGCACGGTTGGGGCGTACGTCGTGTACTCGCTTGACACCGAAAAGATGGTTGTGGGCCATCAAGAGAATGAGACGTTCTTTTCCTCCTTTGATGATCATGTCATTGCGCGCATCATTGGGCGTGGTGTGAGCATGAACGCCGCCGGAGGTTTTGTTGTGGAGGACGAAGAATTAAGCCGCTATGTTGTGCGTGTTGTCGGAACCCTTGAAGGGGTGCAGGGAATGGACCCCGCCACAGTCGCAAAGCTGCTGAAGCAGGTGGTGGAATGAGTAGCAGTTACATTTTGGTGGTCTGTTTTTTTTTTGTTGTTGTTTTTTTTCTTCTTCTTCTTCTCGGGGTTGTTGTTCTTCATCATCTATCCGTGAAGACCTGTGGAAGGAATTCTTAAGCTATATACACCCACCTTTCAGATGCCAACAAGAAAGCATTTCTATAAGCAGCTACAACTTCAGGCAATGCTCTGGTTTATTTCCCCTTGTGACGATGCCTGCATGCATGCATGCAGGCTGGGCAGAGGGGTGTGTGTGTGTGTGTGGGGGGGGGGGGGTGTGCCACACTCTGCTGCATGTGAAGAACAGATGGGGTCTTGTAGAGTAAGGCGAAAGATGCAAACCAAAACGATTGATATATATATATATATATATTTCTCTTCCCCTAATGAATAAATATCTTTGATTTATTTTTCCCTCCTCGTTGCTGCTGCTGCTGCTGCTACCACCACCAGATTTTACCGTTTATCATTTCCCTCTTTTTCGTTCTTTTGATTTCTTTTCGGTGGAGGAACAGTGAAGATACGGACAGGGGTGTGATGGATGGCTTTTTGCGTCGATTGCAGGCTGCGGTGGATATTTCCGAGGATGAGGATTTCGCGAGTGAAGACGTTTCGGAGAAATTGCGCGATATGCCGACCGACACGGGCGAGCTTCAGCATCGCCTACTGCAAGCTCTAAATCGCATCAAGATTTCTACAGAAAAGATGGAGGAGCTGCGCCGTGAGAGCTGCCAGATTGAGGTGGAGTTATCTTCACTGCGTATGAAATTTAAGACATCGCGAGAACTGTGGCTTATGGCGCAGCAATTTGATCAATCAACCATTGATGCGCTTCTTGAAGAGCAATTTAACTCTCACAGAAGCGACCCGGCTACAACGGCTGATTGCGAGACTGGATCAAATCTCACTGGCAATGGCGATGCGGGGGATCCCATATACACGCAATCGCTTCGAGAACAAATTCAAACGCTCCGAGAATTCCTTCGCAAATACGCGGAGGAGCGCGACAAGTGTAAGCTAGAACTGCAGCAGATGCGGAAAGCTGGCGGCGGACGTCCGGGGTGGGACGGGTGCCTTTTGGAGAATTTGCCTGTGACGACAGACAAGGAATCATGGTTGATGGACCGGAGTGCTCTTGAGCAGCGTGTTGAGGATCTTGAAGGGGCGCTGTGTCGGCAATCCGAGGTGATGTCTAAGCTTGCAGTACGGCGTTACGCAGAAAGCGACATATTGGGGATTCTCACAGGTGGTGAGGAGTCTCATTTTCAAGAGAAACATCAGCTGGAGCAAGAGTTGATGCTGTGGCTACAGAGCAGGCGTAGCGGCAGCATGGGTGGCGCTGACGGTGCTGTTCCATCTGCGGGAACCGATGAGTCTGCGGCAGAGTACGCTGTTGACAGGGTAATGGAGGCATCGTGTGAACCCGCATCTCCCGGTGCCGCCAGGTTGGGTGATGTGTGCGAGGCGAACAACTTGAGCACTGGGGCGTCACATAGCCCTTCTGAGAGCCTTGCCAAGAGACTGGAGGAGGTGCAGGCAGAGAACTGCGCACAGGAGGAGGCGTTGAACGCGTTATATCAGGATGTACACTCGCTTCGCGAGCGGAATGGTGAATTAGAACAGCAAATTTTTAGTCTGGATGAGCAAGTCTCGCAATTGCGCCTAGAGCTGTTATTTGCGCAAGATCAGTTTCGTTTGGAACGGGAGAAAAACGGGGAACTTTCGGAGATGCTTCAGCGCGCGCAGCAGCGGCAAGAGAAGTTGGGAAGAGAGTGTGCAAGCGCCAACGATGCCCTGAGGAGGCTGCATTGGCAAATGAATACTGCGCCGCCCGCTCTTGAAGTGGCACCTGCCACCGTTGAGTTTGATCCAAAGTCAAACATGGTTTCTCACCCGGGCATGGGCTCCAATAGCACTTTCAATACTGGTGGCGTGCACACGCGAATGCAGTTCACGGCGCCCACCGGTGGCACGCTACTGGACGCTGGAGGAAGTGGTTTGGGCGGAAAGCAGTACGGCGTCGTACTTGGTCGAGGCATGTCGACTTTCTTTGGGGTACTTCGTGTGGTTGGAAAAAAGCGAATGATGACAAGCATTATTATTTTCTCTGTTGTGATCATAATGTTGCTGTTGCAGGCAAGCCTAATATCGACCGATGCGGAGTCTTCTGTATCAAAGATGCACTCGGATTTCATTACGTGTCAGGCCGAACTGAAAGTTCTGCAGGCTGGTTGTGGTCGTGGTCATGGACGTGGGGCGTAGACCACGAAAGGAGGGGAACGCCGCAGTGGCTTTTATGTGCCTATGAGGCATGCCCGATGCTCCATGTGCCGTTCCTGTTCAGAGGAGCGCTTTCGTTTTATTGGCAACGCTTCTTGTTTTGTTCTTATCAGATGTTGTGTTTCCCCACATACATATTCTTGTGGTTGTGGTGTTGTTGCTGATCCGCAGCATTTCCTCTTGTATTTCGATCCACTTTTCTATTCTGTCGGATGCTGGTCGGCAAAAGGGGGTGGGGCGAGACAAACTGTGGTGCTTTCTTTGTTTATCATCCCATTTCTCTTTCCTTGGCCTGTAGAGCGTGCAGCGTGTGCAGTGGCTGCGTGCATTACCTGAGGAGGGGAAATATCGGGAGAGGCGCGGTAATTCTCTCTCTCTTTCTCTCCCTCTCTCTCTCTCTCTCGGTGTCTCGAGTAGAGTCAAGTGGCAAAGAGAGACGACGGAATGGTGTTGCTGCTTGTTGTTGGCGATCTTCACGTCCCGCAGCGCGCAGCGCTCATACCAGATGTCTTTAAGCAGATGTTTCTCCCAGGCCGCATCAACATGGTGCTCATAACCGGCAATGTTGGGTCTCGCGGGATGTTTGACTATTTGTGCACTATTGCCCCTGATGTCTACTGCGCCAAGGGTGAGTTTGACTGGTGGGACCACGCCAAGTTGAAGGAGACGCATGTGATCACGGTGGAGGACGTGAGAATTGGGCTCATTCACGGCCACCAGGTGGTTCCATGTGGAGACAAGGACTCCTTGGCCATTGTGCAGCGCAAGTTGGATGTAGACGTTCTTGTGTCTGGTGCCACGCATCAATGCAAGGTGTTTGAGTTTGATGCCCATCTCTTCATCAACCCGGGCTCCATCACAGGCGCCTTCTCTCCTCTGCAGCCGGACGTCGTCCCCACCTTTGTGTTGCTCGACGTGAAGGACAATACCGTGACGTACTTCTCATACGTCTACGCGCCCGGGGAGGGTACAAACGGCGAGGATTTTAAAATCAAGCGCCACACATGGGTGAAAAAATAAATACGGCTGAGACTGACGGCTGGGACGCAGATGGTGCGAAAAGAAGGAGAAGAAGAGGGATACGTAGGGAAGACGGCTGGCGATGTTGGCTGAGTAAACAAACATGTTACTTGGTCGAGGTGGGTGAGAAGAGAATATATATATATATATATATATTTGTGTGTGTGTGGTGTTATCGTTCTCCCCCCCCCCCCCATTCAATCCAATCATCTCCCCCCTGATGACGAGAAAAGCGAATGGTTTGCAGCAGCGTGGTGCTGCAGCACCCGTCACCATTTGAATTATGAAGCGTTTCTCCATTATTATTATTATTATTTGCTTTCTCTCCATTTCTTCCTCGTTGTGGATAATGTCCGTGTCTTCTGTGATTTCTTTCTTTTTGTTTTTCTCCTTCCTTTGCTCATCTTAAACACACACACACACACAAAAAAAAAAAAAAAAAAGAAATCACCTGCCCCGCCGTCGGTGGTTCAGTTTCCCGCAGCAATTCTTCAAGGAAAACAGACCTGTGATCCAGCGACTGTTCCGCTCCGTTAGCCATGACGGAAGTGTCGTACAGCTATTCCCGGCTCCGCAGAGAGTTTGGGCGGATGCCGGAGTTTCAGGCCAATGAGGGCGAAATCCTCACCGACATTGCACCAAACCGCATTTTGAAGAATCATTATACGAAGCTTGATCCCTGCGAGACGGAGATTCAGAATGTGCCGTCACTCTCGGAATCGAGCACAAATACGGAGCGCGTGAAGTTGCGGCATCACGCCCAGTCACACATTGAGGGCGGTTGGCCGCATGGCGTCGACCCCACCGAATTTGAAGAAAAGATGAAGTACTGCAAGAAGGTGGAGCGCGAAGAGGGCTACTTGTCGTCTTGCCAGCGCCTCGTTCAACAATGCACCGACAAGTACATCAAACAGAACAACGCCATTGACATATATGGTACGTACTTCTCGGAGGGCCTTCCCGTTGAAGACGAATCGTTGGGGCCGGCTGCTGCAAAGATTGTCTCCGTCTTCAAGGACCCCAGTGCGGAGAAACGGACTGCAGCAGCGATTTCGTGGCAGAATGATGGCCGGAGGTTTGCTGTGGCATACTGCAGGTTGCGCTTTCAAGGCAACACCTCGGCAATCAACACAAAGTCTTATGTTTGGGATGTAATGAACCCCAATATGCCAGTGGAGACGTTGGTTACGCCGTCTCCGCTCTGCAGTGTGGAGCACTACCCGAAGGATCCGCACATCATCGCTGGTGGGAGCTGGAACGGTATCGTGCAGTACTGGGACGTTCGCCAACCGACGCGCCCCGCTGCCCGTTCTCTCATCGAGGAGAGCCACAAGGACCCTGTGTGGTCCATCAAGTGGCTGCAGAGCAAGTCTGGCGAGCTCCTCTCCGTTTCCACGGACGGCGATGTCTACATTTGGGACTGTCGCATTCCTGACAAGCCGTCTGAACTCCACAAGCTTCCAGAAGACTCGTTGACGCTGATGCCCAAGAACAATGATGGCGGCTCTAAGGGTGTTCTTGGCGGACTCTGTCTCGATTATGATCCCCAGGTCGGTGGGCCGTCCAAGTACATGATTGGAACAGAACAAGGTACAATTCTCTCTTGCAATCGCAAGGGCAAAACACAGGCAGACAAGATTGGCCCCAACACGTTCAATGGACATCACGGACCCGTTTATTCTGTGCAGCGGAATCCGTTCTTCTCCAAATACTTTTTGTCTGTGGGTGATTGGACGGTACGATTGTGGTTTGAAGACTTTAAGTTCACCCCAATGTTTAGCACCTTTTACCACAAATCATACCTCACGAGCGGCTTCTGGCACACTGTGCGCCCTGGGGTTTTCTTCACCACGCGCATGGATGGGGTTCTCGATGTGTGGGATCTAATGCTGCGACAGTCCTCCCCATCGCTGAGCGTGCATGTCTCGGATTACGCCTTGCACACTGCAAGGCTCGCGGCAGAGGGAAGGCACATCGCTACTGGCGGCATTGACGGCAACGTGACACTGTTGTCTCTATCACCCTCGCTCTATACCATTATGCCTGAGGAGAAGAGCGTCATTGGACAGCTCTTGGAAAACCAGAGCACTCGCGACAAGAATTTAGATCGTGCAATGAAGGAGAAACGGACGACGGCAAAACAGCGCCAGCGCCGCAGCACACACGCCCACGAAAACACTCAATTAGAGTCTCAATCAGAGGAGTACCTGAACAATATGTCAACGGAATATAAGAATTCCGTAGATGGTGATCGCGCCATTGATGCCCAGAGACGCGAGGAAATAGAGGCATCGCGACGAAAGCTGATGGAAGATTTAGGGGACGGTATAGAGATTGATGTTGAGTAAACTGCCTCCCACTCCTCACCATATACCATTCATGTAGAGCAAAATACTTTTTTTTTTTTTACCACCACTATCACTACTAAAATTTTATTATTACTACTACTACTACTGCCGCCAATAGGGCACCAGCGACAAGAAGAAGAAGAAGAGCAGGAACCTACCAGTCATCTCTTTCTTTCAACATCATGGAGGGGGAGGGGGGACCACTAAAAACTGACAGCTTCATTCCATGCACCTCCTCCTCCTCCTCCTCCCGTTGAGATGTTATTTGCTGGTCATGTATGGCTCGGGTGGCCAATCAAGGTGGATGTCGTGCAGTATGTACGACACTCTGATTTTCTGGCTGCTCTGCACATGTGTTTGTGCCATTGCATTGGTGTTTACCCCCCCCCCCCCTTTTTTTTTTTTTTTTCTGCTGCAAATCTATCGCGTTGCTTTTTTTTTTTTTTTTCCGTTTTCGCTCTTTTCTTTGAGACCCCCCTTTTGAACAGCCCGCCTTTGTACTTTCCCTTCTGAAAGCACAAGACCTGAACACGGTGAAAGTAGCATCACGCACTTGGACCCAGCAGTACACAAGAGAGAGAGAGACACACACACACACACACACAGAGAGAGAGAGAAATATATATCTATAGGCCGACAATGTCTACAAAGAAAAGCCTTCCAAATCTGAACCACTTCATGGAGAAGCGGGTGATGGTTAAACTACATGGCGGTCGCTCCATCTCTGGGGAGTTGCGGGGTGTGGATCAATTCATGAGTATTGTTCTATTTGATGCTGTGGACGAGAGCCTCCATCATGGTGCGGATAAGACTGCTCTTGGCACTACAGTAGTGCGTGGGAGCACCCTTGTTGATATTGTAGGGATAGAGGCGTGACCCTGCCTCCAGAAGGGAAACAGGGGGATTGTGGGAATCTGACGGGATAGTGTAGTGGTGGTGAGATGGGGGTTTAGGCGCCGGCTGCCCCGTATGTTAGGCTAAGTGTTCAATGTTTTTCTTTTTAATGCGCTCGCCTGAGCGGCAGATGAGGAAAGGGGGGGGGGGGGGTTCATCATGTGCTGTGAGTGGGAAACGCAAATAAAGCGAGCGCAGAGTGGTAGATCGTCGGGAAGATGCGAAAGCTCGGCCGTTGTAACCCCGTGTGTCGTGCTTCTCTGCCAAAAGGGCATCATCTTCCATGTATTGCTCTTCTATCAAACCCCTTTTATTTGTGCTCTTTTTTTTTTTCTCATTCACTTCTTTTCCCCCATTTTCGTTCTCGTCTCTCTGAACGTCTCTGTCTTCCCTTTGCTTTGCACGTGTATCATCATTTCTACCAGCGACAGAGCACATGGCTGGCTTTGATACTGCCTGGATCCCTTTTGCGGTCATGTACCTCCTCTATCAAATTCCCCCAACGATGATGGAGGTATACTCGTACTACAGCCGAGGGGGACTTGTAAGCCTTGAGGACATTAAGTATGATGACACATTTACATGCCATTTCCAGTGGCTCTTTGACAAGGATATTTACTTCAAGAGGTTCTGCGACAGGCCGACGAGTGAGGCAGGGAAGGCGTTCTTCTCATGGCTTGACTGGAGCGGAGAGTCATATGACCGTTCCATCTACGTCCTGCGAAGGAATCACGCCCGCCGCGATGGAGAGGTGCGCTTCTGGAAGCGATATGTCTATGGCCCGTTTATCTTCAACTGGCCAAAGAAACAGTGGCTTCGTGGGGATGATAGTTGCGGCATGCGGGTGCCTGCATGGGGTGTGGGTGGGGAGGAACGCGCCCGCGAGGAGTTTGCACTTGCAAAGTCGAAGGGCTTTGATAAGAACTGGCACTACCAAATTATGCGCAAGATCCGTCGCGAGCAGGCAATGAAGGCAGCCGCTGAAGCGAGGGTATCGTAGTAGGAAAGGTTTAGAAGTGGGCATTCTGTGTAGAAACAAAGAGGAAATTGAGAAAAGGGAAAAACAACAACAACAACGAAAACTGTTTCGGGTGAGTGGCGGGTGGAGGGCGATTCTCGTCTTGCTGTGTTACTCCTCACACACACACACACACACACACTCCCTCTCTCTCTCTCTTTGTTTCTGGGGAGTGGTGGGGTCTTCTCCGGGTATGCGTAGCGGTAACTTGCAGCAACCGATGGTACGACTCCTGTGATGGTGGTGATGATGATGTAGTGTACCGTCCTTCGAAATTTTTACTTTTTTTTTTTTTTGTTTTTTTTTGGTTTGAGTTGCTCGTCTGAGTGCAACTCGCGTCTGATTCGGACGCTGAGAGAGTGGAATGGCGTGCTACTAAAACTCTCTCCACGTTCCTTCCTTTCTTTCTTTTCTTCTTTCTCCCTCCTTACATTGATGCCACACTTCTTTCCTCTACTCCGCAAAGTCATTCTTTTAGTGTCACGTTGTAGTTGGCCAAGAGAAATTTTAAGGAAGCAAAAAGAGCGGGAGGCGGGAGGGACCAAAAACAAAAACAAAGAAAAAGGGAGGAAAACCGAGTCAAGTCGAGGAGGGGTGTGGGAGCCGGAGAAGGACAAGAGCGGAGGAATTTCATCAGAAGGCAGAGGAAAACAGAACACAAGGAATCAAACGAGGACGGGCGGAGGAGGAGAAGCAGGGAAAAAATAGACGAGGTTGTTTGTCTCTTCTTTCGCGCTCGGGCATTTGGGTGTTTCTGTGCAGGAAGGCGTTGAAAATCATATGGAGCAGTTTCTTAGCCGCCTCATCATGGACGCGGATGACAGCGTCACACAGCGCCGGACGATGAAGGAGTTGACCGTGGTGCGGGAAAATATTACTAGCGAGGACGAGGATCGGCAGACCGCAGGTTTACTGAAGCTATGTAATCTGCTAAACATGGCGACATCCGTCACAATCGCATCTATACGGCCAAATGTATTTGTCCCACCCGTGTTGACCTGCCTAAAAACGGAACATAATGTTGACTTGATGCTTTTGGCCGCACGTGCGCTCACGTACATGGTGGATGCCATCGCCTCTACCGTCCATGTGTTGGGGTCTGAAGGTGGTGTAGAGGCGCTTCTTCGGCATTTACAGGAGGTGAGAGACATTGAGATTTCAGAGCAGTGCATGACATGTGTAGAGAAGATCACGCAGAACTCTGACTGCGCTAAAACTGTGCTGCAGAAAGGTGGTGTGGCGGCTCTTTTAGGATACGTTGATTTTTTCAGCTCTTCGTCACAGCGCACGGCGTGGTCGAGCGTGGCAGCCATGTGTCGTCGCGTGGAGGTTTCCACATTTCACCATGTAGAGGCTTCACTAAGTGATATTCGTGCACGTATCGACCACAACGATGGTAGGATTGGGGAAAAGGCCATCACATGCCTCTACCGCATTATTGTTGGTGTACGCTCGAGCCCGGATCTTGTTGCATCCGCCTTCGGCGACGCGTGTCTTCCTCTGCTGAGCGTTCTCACGAGGAACGATCTCGCGGAGAGTACGTTCACTATGACACTCGTCCTCGTTGGGGCGGCCATCTCGTATAGTGTAGATGTCACTCGCAGGATGATTGAAAGTGGCCTGGTCGAGTGCTTGTTTGTCCTAGTCTCCCGCTCATGCGAGCACCAGAAGTATTCACCCATATCAAGCCCCATGCATCGCATGGGTAGTTCACCAGAATCTCTACTTGCTATCGATACATTCTCAGGGGGGATGGAGGGAGCAGAAGCTGATGCAACGACAAGCCTTGCTACTGCAGCTGCATCACAACCGCAACCACCGACGACGACGACGACGACATCAGCACTGCGAGAGAAGCGAATCACTATGGAGCAAATGAAGACGTTGTGTATGGCGCTCGCTGCATTGTTGCCCAAGATCACGGAGACGTATCTCGCTCACGGCAATGTCCTCAGCAGATTACTCATGGATCGGGGCCAGGGATCACGCTCCTTGAGAGGGGTCGTCTTCACTGAAGTCAATTGCGATGCGGAGGGTGGAGAGGAAGAGGAGGAGGAGGAAGAGGAGGAGGAACTGTTCACCACCGAGGAGCTCCGTGCACGAATTTTTGAGGAAGGCATCCCCCTTGAGAAGAACCCAAAGTACAGCAAGTGCAAGACGTCACACGTGTGCGACTCCTGCGGGAAGTCCTGCAAGCTCGGTGATTGGTTTCGCTGCAACAAGTGCGATGACTTTGACTTGTGCGGCCAATGTCTCTTGATGAACTGGGAGGAGCACGTGGAGGGCTCCCCGAGGCACACCTTCTGCGACATGCTGGAACTCTTTCCGAACACCAAACAAGCAGCGGCTTCTGCCAAACTGAAGGGAAATGGCGAAGATCCCCTCAACACCTTGCGTGGAAACCTATACAAGGATAACCCGCATTTGCTGGACACACTTCTCGTTGGGCTTCCCAGGATGGTCACATTGTTCAACTCAACAGAGACACATATTGTGCGAAACCACACCTTAGCCTTTATTGATCGCGCTGTTTGCTTGGTGTCATCACATCAACTGCTGAGTTGCGGCTTGTCAGAGGCCGCCGTATGTGAGATGATTGTCGCGGCCATGACAGATCCCAGTCTCGTTCTGAACGTTCAGGTAATGTTCCTCTGTCGCAAGTTGCTAGAAAAGTTACCCTCAGTGTACATGTCTGCCTTTGTTCGTGAGGGTGTGACAAATGCGCTATACAAGGTGCAAGGGCAGAATCAACAGCCGGTGCAACGTAGTGGTGAGGACCACCCACGGCGAAAGATACCGCTACTCGAACGACTTCATACCCTTCACGATTGGCGTGAACTTGTCGTGGAGGAAGCGAAGAGTATGCTTGCCCTGTTTCCATCCCTTGGCGACGAGACACACATTTTGCGGCTCAAAAGGGTTATTAGTCTTCTGCATGATGGTCATCTGCAAGAGGCATTTGACTCCCTTCGTCTTGCTCTTCTCGATGACACCACCGCGTATGAGATCTCGTCAAGCAACGTGTTGCATGAGCTTCGGGAAACATTGACACGGGTGAACGACGTCAATGTTGTTATTGCTCTCGTAAAGACGCTGGCCATGGAGGTGCCCAACGCGCTGCCTGCCCTCACCCGTTTTGTGCGGCATCTGCAGACGGTTCTCTCACATTTGGACCAGTTTCATCCCCCGAGTTTTGGTGATGTGGGTAGCATTCACGTGCAGATCCCAGTGCGTCTTGTCCCACACTCATCAGATGTGGCAAGACTAAAATCCACCGTTGCAACAAAGAGTGGCTTGTCGAGGCGCACAACCGGCACCAGCAGTGGGACTGCCACTTCTTCGAAGGAGACAACAACATTAAAGCGCAGCACTCGCGTGGCAACCGTCCGAACAGGATCCTCCTCTACTGCCAACACCACTACCACCACCGCTACCACCAACAACAACAGTAGCAACAGCAGCAGCAGCAATAACACTACTAGCATTGCCACTTGCACCACGAATACCACAGCAGCAACCACAATCTCTGCCAAACAACCTGCATCATCAAGTGCAGCGTTACCTGCAGCGAAGGCTCCCGTTGAGGAGCGCGAAGTCACTGTTAGTGTGGAACCACTCACGAACGTGGAGACGCTAATGGTGTTTATCGCCTCAAACGTGTTATCTTGGGATGGGGAGGGTGGTGGAAAGAGCGGTAATCGTTGGCGTGTGGATGATGATGACCAGGTGGAGGAGGTGCTTCCGGAGTTGGGTGCGGATGGAGATGGTATCACCGCTTCAAACCAAAAAGCGAAGAAACCTCTACATGAGAAGGTGCCGCCTCGGGTCTTCATTCGGCTTGGGACGCACGTCTTACCGCCATCAAAGACCATGCTTCAGCTTCTGCAAGAGTATCACACCTCGTCATCAAAGGTGTTAAGAAGAAGAAGTGAGAATGGCCGCGACGGCGGTCCATCGCATCGATTTCTTGCGATGCTTGAGGGAACACAGTCCGGCGTTGGAAATCTAATAACGTTGCACTACAGCACGGTGCCATTTGGGCCCGAGTACACGATTGAGTCGCCTCTACCTGTTGTAAGCATTGGTAGACTATCAGACCCTGTGGTTGTAAAGCTGCCATCCGAGGATATTCGACCCCCGGCAGTGCTGAATGTAATGCGTGAGTTGCATCAGGATTTTCCCTTTAGTCAGCGCTTCCTGACTGTTGCACAAAAGGATGTACTCATCCTGCTGGGTACTATTTATGAGGCGCTTCGCAATTGGCCACAGCTCTTGCAGCAGCGGCAGCAGCAGTGGAAAGGGCAAGAGGGAGGTGGAGGGTTTACTGCCGCAGCTGGTGGCACAGGTTTTGCCTTGTCGTTCCCATCCACTTCGCTTGGTGAGTTTATTCACTGCAAACTAAACAATAAGGCTATGCGACACTGCTCCAACCTTCTTCTTGCTGGTCAGCACCTCACAACGTGGGCAGTGAACTTGGCCCTCGATTGCAATTTCTTGTTCACTGCAACAACTCGCAAATTCCTGTTTGAGGTGAGCTTTTGTGGTACTCTCCGTTCACTTGTGCAGATGCAGGAAAGTGTGCAGAGGTATGGGGTGCGTGATTCCCTAAATGTAGACCATCAGTTCGCACGTGCACACCGTCTCCACCGCGAGAAGAAGCGTGTGTGGCGGGATAATGCGTTGGCGTGTGCGATGCAGATAATGGGAAAGGAGCGGGTGAGGGGGTCTGTGGTGCTGGAGTTTGAGTACTACAACGAGATTGGGAGCGGTAGCGGGCCGACAAGCGAGTTCTACTCGCTTGTATCGGACGAGCTGCGAGAAACAAAGTTGCGACTCTGGCGTCGCACCGACGAGACACCGGAGGACCGCTACTACCGACCACATAATGGCGTATATCCTCTTCCGTTGCCCCCAGACTCGCCCGAAATTGACCGCGTTGAACCCTACTTTTTGCTTCTGGGTCGCATTGTGGCGCGGGCTCTGCTGGATCAACGAGTTCTCCCTATTTCCTTCTCACCTGTGCTGCTAAAAATGCTTCGTGGCGACGATTGTGGAGTACATGACTTGAAGGACATCAGCGAGTCGCTGGGTGCCTCCATCATGTCTCTCTCCCTCGCAGCTCGCAATGGCACTGGAATGGTGCAGCTGCCGGGGTCCACCGTCCCCTGCGCTGTGGAGGACCTGGGGCTTGATTTCACGCTCCCGGGCGACGTGTTTATTGAACTAAAGAAGGATGGATCAAACACACCAGTAACATCGCAGAATTTGCTTGAATATTGCGACGCTGTAACGGCCTCTATGTTACTCACCGGTGTGGAGCGTGTTGTCAAGGCCTTTCGCACTGGGTTTAATGACTACATCCCATTGTACGCCCTGCGCATGTTGAGCGTGGCGGAGCTGCACGAAGCTATTTGCGGTCACTCGGCACTTGTCACTATTGACGAGCTGGAGGCGAACTGCCAGGCAGACCATGGGTACACAATGACGTGCAGACACGTGCGGCAGCTGTTTGAGATTATTGCGTCTTTTAACCAGGAGGAGCAAAGCCGATTTTTTCACTTCCTCACGGGCTCCACGCATCTACCTGTGGGTGGTCTTGCTAGTTTGCGACCCAAGTTCACAATCGTGCGCAAGACGTCATCTGATACACAAGTGCTGGAGCAGGAGCAGTTGCCATCCGCTATGACATGCCAGAATTACCTGAAGCTGCCCGCGTACGACAGCAAGAAGCAGATGGAAGAGAAACTCCGTCAATCGATCAATGAGGGGTGTGGCGCATTTCTCCTTACGTGAAACAAAAAAAGAAGAAAAGAAAAAAGAAAACGGACGAAAAGGGAAAATAGGCGAATGGATGGTGGAGAATGGAGTTCTCATGCCTCCCCAACACCACCAACACTCTCCCTGAACAAAAAGGAAAAAATAATAATAATAAATGGAAGAAGGTTGACAGTAGTAAGTGTGCAGTATGATACGAAGGAAGCGCCCACACCTGATGGGGACACAACAACATTGCAAGTGATGCGTGTTTGCTGAAGGAGAGAAAGAGAGAGACAGTTGTGCCTCCTTCCGTTATTTGGCGTGTTTGTTTGTTTGTTTGTTGTCGTCGTTGTGGTTGTTGTTTTCATCTGATGCTTATGGTTCCTCCCCGGTATTCCTGGTAGACCAACAAGGATGCCAAGCACATGGGGGCTTGTGTACCCCCTTTTTTTTTGTTTGTTTGTTTCCTTTTTGTTTTTCTTTTGTTTTTGTTTTTCGGTGAGTTGTACTCCCGTGGCCGAGGTTGAAGATGCAGCTACTGCCTCCTCGCCTTTGTTTGTTCGTCTCCCCCTCCCCCTCTCTCTCTATGTGTGTGTGTGCAGAAGAGGAGGGGAAGTGGGGGAGGCGGGGCTTTGCCGTTGATGTCCCCGAGGCCATTGACCGTTTAGTTATATTTTAGAGGGCCCCTGCTTCGCCCACACACCAACAACGTAAGTGAAAGAGAAGCGAAATCAAAGGCCCAAGAAGAGGGAGGAAACAACAACAACAACAACAACAACAAAAAGGAATACAAAACAACAATGAACAAAAAAAAAAAAACGATGGGAGAGGTAAAGAAGAACAGGAAGGAACAATTACGTACACGCACGTTAGATGCATGACGCTTGGGAACCCCGATGTTGTTGTCTTTTTTTTTTTCCCCGTCAATCGACCTCTTGTGCTTTCAACGTGAGCGTTTTAAGAGCGTGCGTGTGTGAGGCAGTCCTGCTCCAGGCACGTTTTTTGGGCCTGCGGGCACTACTGCCTTTGGTGAACATCTTGCAAGGCACTACGTCTTTCTCTGCCGCCGCTTGAGCTGCGCTTCAGGGAGTCGGGGATCACTTATCAAGGCGAAAGCGTGGTTGATGCCTGGTGCTCTTTACTCTTCTCTGTTTCTCGTGTGTCCTCCACCGGGTGCCTTTGGTGTTGATTCCGTCTGGTGCCCCAGTCTTTATATATATATATATATATATATATATATATTTATATACTACGATCATCATTGCTTTATTACTGCCCTTTTTTTTTTTTTTTTTGCGATGCATCTTGACACTCAAGTGACCAACGAAGCTGAATCAAGCCGGAATGGAGGAGGTGTGTTGGCGTTTGACATGATCCACATTCCCCTTTCTCTCTCTCTCTCTCTCTCACTCACACGCACACACGCACACTTGTCCCCTTACACGTTTCTGCGTGTGTGCCTGCCTGGAAGCGTGAGGGGCCTCCTTCATATCCCTGCCGGCAATAGTCTTTCTTCTTCTTGCTTCTTTTTCTTCTCTGGGGGATCCCTTCTTACCCTTTTGTTGTTATCATCGTCACAAATATCAATAGTGGCTGTAGTAACCTTACTTACACACACACACACACACAGATCGACGGACGGACCGACAGACAGACAGAGAACATTACCACCCAAACGGAACCAACAAAGAAGAGGAGGGTGAATGGAGGCAATTCTCGACTTCAGCAAGCCTGTGGATGTGCAGCAGTTTGATCAGTTTGTGGAATGCCTCTCGACAGGATCGCCGCAGGAGATCGTGAGGGTGCAGGAGGTTCTCACCAGATTTAAAGAGAATCCCGATGCTTTTCTTCGTGTCGGGGCGCTTCTGACAAACTCGGAGAGCTCGGCGACACGCTTTTTCGCCATGCAAATACTTGAGGATGCCATCCTGCACCGGTGGAATACATTTACAAGGGAACAGTGCGAGGAAATTCGTGGATTTGTGGTGAATCTGATTGTAAGGGAATGTACAAGCTTTAGTCGCATTCGTAGTTGCAAGGCGCTCTTAACAAAGATGAACTGCACATTGGTAAGCATTGCAAAGCGGGAGTGGCCGGTGCGTTGGCCCAATTTCATTCGAGATATCTGCTCTAGTGCGGGTCTCAACGAACCACTTGTAGAAAACAACTTGAACTTGCTTCGTCTTGTCGGTGAGGAAATTTTCGAGTTTGGCGAAAAAACGCTCACGTCTCGTTGGGTAAGAAGGAAGAAGGAGGCCTTGAAGAGTGAATTTCAACTGATCCTGCAGCTTTGCCTCTCCGTTCTTCAAACCAACGACCAGGCGTTGCTGAAGACTGACCTGGAGTGCCTGGAGAAGTACTTGTCGTGGATGGAGCCTTCGCTCGTATTCAACGAGGAGGCGCTCACTTACATGGCTGGACTTGTCGTTGGCGACAGTAGAGTCGCTCCAGTTGCGTTACGTTGCCTCACTGTGGTTTTTTCACTGGGTATGGACGAGGGGGAAAGGGGTTATACCCAATCACAGATTGCTGTGCGTGTGTTTCGCACCGCTTTTAATAACATTGTAAATGCCCTGCCAACCTCGCATTCGTCGATTGAGGGACGCATTGTGCACCTGCACGAGGCAAACACCGGCGTGGATAGCGACTTCATAATGGATATATGTCTCTTCGTGATCGCATTCTTGAAGCGTTACTCCGCTTTCATCTTGTATGATGATATCCTATTGATTTCTGCGCATCAAATACTAGTGGGTATGTGTCACATTGATGATAAGGAGCTTTTCAAGTCCTCTGTGGAGTACTGGTGGTGGCTTGGTGAGAAATTGGTGCGTTTACCACCACCATCTCCACTCTATGGGAAACTTGCACCGACGCTTAGCCGTGTGCGCTTTGCACTGATCAAGAAAATGGCAAAGCCTGAGGAGGTTATTATCGTGGAGGAGGACGGAGAACTGCGTCGCGAGCACATGAAAGACGTAGAGAAGTTGCAGCTCTACAACCTAATGAGAGAAGCCTTGGTATTTCTAACAAATTTAGATCCATATGACACACAACAGATCATGACGGGGCTCATGCAAAAGCAATTAGACCGCAGCGAGTGGAACTGGCACAACTGCAGTACCTTGTCATGGGCGGTCGGTGCGGTCTCCATGGCGCTTCCAGTAGAGCAAGAGACAGCGCTCTTTGTGAGTATTATAGGTGGCCTGCTCGATCTTTGCCGGGAGATGCAGGGAAAGGAGAATCGTGCCGTTATCGCAAGCAATATCATGTTTGTGGTAGGCCAGTACCCGCGTTTTCTACGGTCCCATCCATGTTTTCTAAGCGCTGTCGTCCGAAAGATTGTAGAGTTTATGAAGGAACTGTTTCCCGGGGTGCAGGAGATGGCGGTGGATACATTAATGAAGTTGGCATCGCAGGTACCGGAGAATTTTGTCGTGTTGGGGAATCGGAATATTTCCATCGCCCAAGAGCTTGCCGAGCAATGGACAGAGGTGACTTCCCTACTAAAGCCACAGCAGATACAGACGTGTTTTGCTGCCGCCGGCTGCATGATTCGGTGTGAGTCTTCACAGAAACAGGAGGCGCTCTTGAACTTGTTCCTCCGAGACGCCAACGCCAATTTTAAGGGCATAGTTGAGCGAGTGGTTGCACAGAGCGTGACGTTTTGCCGCGACCCTTCTAGCATGATGGAGCTCATCCGCATTCTTCGAATCTTCAGCAGCATCGCGTCAACCTGTGGGAATGCGTTTATAAGCGAAATGGGGCTTATCATTGGTGACCTTCACAGCTTCTATCGCACCTGTTTTACGGCGCAGAACGTACTGATTTCGGAGCTTGGGTTCAAATCCATGGAGCACGAGGATGCGCGGTATTTGCGACTGGCAAAGAAGGAAATTCTGCGCATCTTTGAGCGTTTCGTCGACAATACGGAGGAGCGTGACTTTGTGGCGACTTACTGCATGCCGAGCATTCTGTCTGTGGTCCTGGAAGACTACCGCGACTCGCTGCCGGAGGCGAAGGAGCCCGGTGCTATGGCACTGGTCACTGCGTGTGTGAACAAGTTGGGTGTTCGTCTCAGTGGGGACTGCGCTGCCATTCTCAACCACACGTTCGACACCACTGTGGCGATGATCTGCAACAACACCGAGGACTATCCGGAGTTTCGCGTGAACCTGTTCAAGCTGCTGCAGGCTCTGATCACACATTGCTTTGGTGATTTTCTAAAATACACCTCCGCAAGGGAGGATGTTATTAACGGGATGTTGTGGGTGATTAAACACACCGATTTTGCGATAATGATGACAGGACTTCAGGCATTAGACATGTTTCTCGCAAATGTCGCCAACTCGGACATGCTGGAGGCGTTCTTTACCTCTTTTATGCAGCGAATATTTGTCGATGTGTTTGTGGCTGCAATGGATTCTTTCCATACCGCCGGATTCAACCTTCACTGCAGCATTCTCATGAAGCTATTCGCAGTGTCAGACATGGTTTCCCCGCAGACCCCAGTAATTGGACGAGAGGCTGTTCAAGCATTTCTCATTGAAAACCTTCTAGTCATTCCGACCCTCACGTCGACGCTTATAACAGAGTTTCTGACGACGGCTTATGAATCGTATCGCGTAGAGGGAGATTTCCGTCAGCGCTTCGCCGATTTCCTCATTGAGGTGCAAGTATGGGGAGCAGAGCAAGAGAACAAGATGCAGGAGGAGGAGGAGCGGCGGTTGCGGGAGAAAATCCCGGGGTTTGCCTCATTCCCAACGAATGCGCCACCCGCGTCTGCCTTCAACCCACATTGAACAACCGATCGACGGACGCTCGCCGTCATGATCGGCTTCTTTTCTTGGAGGATCATCCAATCTTCTCCTCCTTCTCCGTGTTATTGTTACTTGCACTAAAGCGCAGAGAAGCAGAGTGTCGGTGTAATATATATATATATATATATATATATTTATTTATAATGGCTGCAATGCAGGAAAACCCACTAAAGCCTCAACGAAAAAGAAGTTCCGTCTGTTGTGCTCGCATCTGCTCCAACCCTCTCCTTTCTTTCTTTTTTCCCCACCCACTTTTTCCGTGTGCTTGCGTTTGTGTTTATTGTCCCTCGTCTTTGTGGATGTTGCTTTTCGTGCACCCTTCGCTTTTATTCGGGTTTTGTCGTCTTCTTCGTTTCTTCGTTCGCTTCGTTTGATGATACTCTCTGTGACACACACACGCACACACACACACACAGAGAGAGAGAGAGAGAAAGAGAAAGAGAGGTGAAGGAGGAGGAGGGAAAGAAAGAAAGAGATGCACAGTCGAAGATGACCTCACCGTTGCAGTCGCTCCCTTTTTTCCTTTCTCTTTTTTCTTCCGATCTTTCTCCATCCCATCTAGCGCCACTCTCTGTTGCAGATCTCATCTCCTCCACTTTGCTCGTGTACTTCTTTCCTCTGTTTGCTCCACTGCTCACGTTGAGTTTTTTTTTTGTTCTTTTTTTTGGGGGGTGGGGGTGTGCGGCGGTGGTGGTGGTTTACTCCGCAGATACACGCCACCGGGGCGTTTGCAATTTGTATGGCGACTACTTTCTCCTCTAAGCCATCTGATGGCGAGAGGACCAGTGGCTCAACAACTGCAGCGCTGACATCAGTAGCGAGGGCGGGGCGCCCCCGGGAAAAGGGCCAAGCATCTCCCCTCTCCCACACAGTGTCCTCGCTGCTGGCATCTGCCACTAGCACGGCAGCATTTTATCCATTTGACACAATCCGAGTACGGTTCATGTCGCAGGACGGCACTGTGCATCGTCAGCACAATGGACAGACGTACCGCTCGATTCACCGGGCCTTTGCCACAGTATACCGCGAGGAGGGATGGCGTGCGCTTTTTCGCGGCTGCCATGTGGCCGTGCTCGGCGCCGTCACATCATGGGGTGTGTACATGTTTCTCTACCGCTCGCTCTCCAACGCGTTGGATGTGTCGTCGTACCTGGAGCGTGCCAGTGCGTCCTTTCTGGCGAGTGTCATTGCCTCCTTTCTGTCTTCTCCAATCTGGCTTATCAAGTCACGCATGCAAATCGAGGATTCAAGACAAGCGATGAACTACGCCAATTTTCGAACGGGCATGCGGCATATCCTCCAGACCAGTGGATTTCGTTCCCTCTGGCGTGGAGTGTCGCTACACCTGACACTTGTGCTGCCAAATTCGTTGAATATGCCTACGTATGATTTTTTAAAGACCATGATGCTCCGGGGCCGCCTCGGACAAACGGCGAGAAATGATGAGCTCAGTGTTGTGGAGGCATCTCTTTGCTCAATGCTGACAAAGTCGCTTTTGGTGGTCGTGTCACATCCTATCATGGTGCTGAAGGTGCGATTGCAGGATCAGCGCTGGAACGCGGGTGATGTCAAGTACAGTAGAATCTTCCACTCTGCTCTTCTCATTCTGAAACGGGAGGGAATCCGTGGAATACTGCGAGGACTGGGCCCATCTCTGTTGCATTCGCTCCCGCGCAGCGTCACCTACTTTGTTCTCTATGAGAAGTGCCTTGGTTTTGCGTGCCGTTGTATTTAATCTCTTCCCGCCCACTGCCCGGCACCCCTCTGACTGAGCGACTGACTGAGCGACTGAGAGAGCGGGTGAAGGAGTATAGGCGTGTGCTCATCTCCGTCTATCGAAATATATATATATATATATAAATATATATAAATGAATTGATAGACATGGTGTGGCGAGGCGTTGAGTTGCACGCGTGCTCATCCCAGCTGATCTGTAATGTGTTGTCTGGGGTTCGTGCGCACTGCAATGGGCGGTTGCACAAACTGCGTTTTCCTGTTACTGTAGCCTGCTCGTGCTGTTGCTGGCCCTGCTGAAGGTGTCATGCCGCATACACATGCACAAAAACAACAAAAGCGATGGGGGGGTTGGTAGAAACACGATGAAACTTCTCCTCTTCCCTCTTGGAAGAGACAGCGCGAGGAGGAGGAGGGACGAGTGCGGTGGAGAGAAATTGTTGTCCAACACCACCACCATCATCATCATCTCTGCTCCGTTGCCTGGCTGCTAATACTTTCCACAAATGCAAATACACACACACACACACACAGGCAAATACACACACACACACAGCAGACTGGTGAAGAGGCTGCTACATTATAAGCGAGCGAAGGAAGAAAAGAACACAACTGAAAAATGGGTCTTGGGAGCAACAGTAGCGCATCGCAACAGCCAACAGCTCCACTCACCGTTACCACCGTTACTACTACTACTACTACTACTACCACTAGTGCACAACCAACGGCAGTAAAACACATACTTTCGACACAGGGCGCCGCTGCGGTAAGCACAATCGTGCTCTACCCGATGGATTTCATCAGGATGCGGTTCATGTCGCAGGACGGCACTGTGCATCGTCAGCACAATGGACAGACGTACCGCTCGATTCACCGGGCCTTTGCCACAGTATACCGCGAGGAGGGATGGCGTGCGCTTTTTCGCGGCTGCCATGTGGCCGTGCTCGGCGCCGTCACATCATGGGGTGTGTACATGTTTCTCTACCGCTCGCTCTGCAACGCGTTGGATGTGTCGTCGTCGTATGTGCCAAAAAGTGGCTGGGACCGTGTAGAGGCCTTCATACGCTGCTCCTTTCTTTCAGGGATTGCCAGCTGCAGCTCTGCAATTGTGTGTAACCCCATTTGGCTTCTCAAAACACGCATGCAGCTTGATGTTGCCGCATCGGGGCCATGCAGCAATACCTCGAATTATTCTTCGTTCACGCGTGGGTTGATGTTTGCTGCACGTTGTGACGGCTTCTTGTCACTCTGGCGTGGTGTGTCTGCGCAGATTCTCCTCGGTTTGCCAAACGCGCTCAATTTTCCCATCTATGAGGCGCTCAAGTCTTACCACATACACCACACTCGTCGTGTGAACCTAAACGCATACGAGATTTGCCTCTACTCAACCGTCGCAAAGTTGATTGTCACGTTTTTTACACACCCTATACACGTCTTGAAGACCCGGCTGCAGGATCACAGGAGCTGCTGCGGCGAGTTACGCTACACCTCTCTCATCCAGTCCACGTTGCTCATATGGAAAATGGGTAGGTGGCACGGTGTCTATCGTGGAATCGCGCCGTCGTTCCTCCAGGCGGCGCCGCGCTCTGCATTAACTTATGTACTCTATGAGTACTTTATGCAATTAAACGTACACTACATGGGGGGAGCTGGTCATTAAATTCACATCTCCTCCTTATTCTATGCTCAAGTGTATTTTCTTGAGAGGCCCTTGTGGTTGTTGGAAGAGTACTCTCTCGATCTGCATGTGTTGCCTTTTGTGTCATTTCTATCCTCTTCATCGTGGTCAATTTCGTATGTTCTCTCCGTTTTATTATTATTATTATTTTTTTTTGGCGTTGCTCTTGTTGTTCTGTGATTCACGCGAGAGACATTACCCAGCCATGTCAGAAGAAAAGTCCCATCAACATTTTCTCCTGGAGACGCGTTCGCAGCGGATGCATCGTGAAGAAGCCATACGCCGTCGCCGCGAGCTGATCGACAAGGAATCCAGGAAGCCGCCTGTGATGCGCTTTGGAAGTGTGTCATCCCTGCAGCGAAGCATCAGCAAGTCGGTGTCTCCTGTACCTCATTTCATGACCTCCCCGTCTAAGGCGCTCTTTGAAACGTCTTCCCCGGTACCGCCAGGCAGCTCCGTGCCGCGACGGTCGCGGCCGCAAAGCCGTGAACGGAGCCGCCGTCTCCCACTCCCACCCGGTGTGAAGCCAGCGGCGTCTGGCGCACTCAGGAAGTCTTCTATTCCGCTCGCCAAGTCGTACCGGAGCTCCCCAGCTGTGTCACGGGTTGCCTCTCCGGTGCCTGTGGTGTGTGCGAAGGAAGATGGTCTTGCGTCACGATCGCTGAAGCGGTTGAGGTCCAAGTCGAAGGCGAGTTCCCCGCGGAAGTACACGCGTCTTTCCCAACTACCAGCAGATGATGCATATGTCGATTTGGATTCCATCCCGGAAGACAGAAAACCACCTTTCATGTCCATCGAGTCTCCCAAGGCAAAGGTTGTCTCACCGTCTAGGCAGCGCGTGTCGCGTGCACCACCACCACCACCACCGCGGATGGAAAAGTGTGGTGACGAGACGCCCACAAAGGGTGTCACTTCAACGTTGCCGGTAGCGGCGTCCGCAGACGCGCTGCTGTCTGTCAGCCCTTTTACACTTCCAAGCACGGTGAATGCGCAGCACGGGGAAGCAGGGAGAGCGGCGTCAATAACGTCTGTTGCGGCGGTTACAGAGGATACTGATGATGGGCTCATCTCTTTCCGCATCAGCGAGTTCCGCATGCCACGCACTCCCCAGCGTCGGTCCAGTGTTAACATGCTTTCATGCTCTCCTGCACCACTACATGCTGCAGACGGTCGCTTGGAGGCGGGAACAGGGGGCGTCAGGAACCTCTGCGATCTTTCAACGCGTCTGGAGGGAGAGTCTGCGCATCCGACCACTGTGACAGAGCCACCAAACATTCCATTGCCTGGTGAGGAGACGACCCACGCAACTCCTTTGCAGATCCCTAACCCCCCCAGAGTAACGGAGGAATGTATGTCAACAGTTGATTGCACCATGAATCTAGATGGGAACTGGGATTCTGTTAAGGATGACACTGATACGAAGGCATTAATTATGACAACAACATCAACTACTACTACTACTACTCCTGCTACTGCTGTTGATACAACTGCTGAAAACAATGATGGTGGTGGCCAGCCGACCCCAGCGACGGTTGATGTGAGTGTCACTGTCGAGCATGAGGTGACGGCGGCGTCTGCCTTCAGCTCTCGCGCGTACGAGTGCAGCTCCACAACGAATGAATCGGTTTGTGGTGACCTTGAAGAAATGGAGCCATGTGAGCTGACTTTTGACTTCCATGAAGAGAATCGGCCTGATAACGATGAAGAGACTAACGGGAACGAAGAGGATGTTCTCCAGCATGTTGAAGCGTACGAGCGTAGAGCTCCATCACCCACGCCGGACGTGGACAGTGGCGCCCAATCTCAGAAATTTTACGAATGTTTCACTGCACCGTCGACCCCTGTCTTGCAGCTGCCGGACACCTACCGGCAGCTGGAGGCGACGCGGCGAGAGATGGCAACAAGCACAACTTACCGCCGCGTTTCACGTCGCGTAGAGGGGCGCTGCCGAAACGGCGGACGTGGAAGTTTGGTGCTGGTGACTGGTGACTTGCCGCTACCACACACTCCATTCCTGCAGGAGCCGCACACACCACCGCCGCCGTCATTGTCACCGCCAAAACAACATTCACCCACCCCACCGCCTCCTCAGCTGCCGGTGTTGTTTTCAGAGGACGTTCAGAGCTCTCGGCTAAAAGGTGGTGCTGCTGTCGCCGTTTATTTTGATGCGTCGCCCTTACCCCGCCCAGTAACACTGCTTTCACAGGTTTGTTCCCCACCTTCACTACCACACGGGCAGACGGAGGCTTGCGCGCCGCTGTTAACAAGGCTGAGAGAGTCCCGCCCAACGCCGTACCCGAAGAACCCATCCATGGAGGATGCTGTCAATTTGAGGGCGAGAACTTCTCAAGATGGGAAGATGGTTATGGTGAGGGGGGAGGAGAGGAGCACAGAGAAGAGGAGCAGTTCGCGTGTGCGCTCCGGGTCGGTTTCTGGCAGGATGTCAGCGACGGAATGTATGATGAGGTGTTACTCGTCGGAAGCACGAGAAAGGGCTTTTCCCGTTGTTGATGCAGATGTCATTCCAAATATTCAGCCACGTAAAAGCGGAAGCGGGCAAATCTCCGATGTCCTGAGTGATGCCTCTTCCGTCGCGCACTCCGTCGTCGCAGCAGGCCCGCGGAGTCACTCGGAGAACCATACGTCCTTGGAGCGTTCTCTTCGTGACGCCAGGGAAATAAACGCGCATGGGGAGCAGCAGAGGATGGCGGAGACATTGATACAAACGGCCTCCACTGATCGACAAGTCAGCGAGTGTGGTGCAGACCTACAGCTGCCCCCATTACCACTGTCATCATCATCAGCAGCGGTGGAAGGGGAAGACGATGGGGTCGCGACTGAGACGGAGAGGGACTCCACACCGAGGCAGCAGGATGTCCTCCTCCAGCGTTCATCACAGTCATTGCGGCGCAGGCGGATTTCTGGCGCGCAGGGCTCGTTTCGAAGATTCATGTCGAAAAAAAACCGCGAGAGGTATTTGCTCCTCAAGCGCCGCCCAACGCGACGTCACACAAGGCAGCATTGTGGTGTGCCTGCCCCCCCCCCCCCCCCACATACACACCTACACACTCACACTCACTCACTCACTCACTCTTACATCACCAGTAATTCTACATTAGATATTTCACATCAATGTGCTTGTACACCTACTTTTGAGCCGCCACGGAAGCAAAAACAACAATACAAAAAAAAAAAAAACGAACAAGAGCCGAAAGGATAAATATTTTTATTTGTGTGCTTTTTCTTTTATCGTTTTTTTTTTTTTTATCCGGTGAAGAAGATTACGGCGTGCTGCAATACCTCAGATCATCTCCAGACTCGCTGAATGTGGAGGGAAGTTAGAATGGACGTATGGCCAGGCGTGTAACCCCACCGTTTTTTTTTTTTTTTTTGGTTCTCCTGTTTTTTTTTTTTTGTTTGTTTGTTTGTTTGGCCCTTTTCTTTGCTGCTCTTCGTTTCTTCAAACTATTCATGAATGACATTTCCCTCATCGGGTAATGTACTTCTTGTTTTTCCCCTCCCCCCATCGCAACTCCGCAATTCTCCGCCTCGTGACGACGGGGTTTCGGATGTGGAGAATCCTCAGAAAACAACGAAGAAAAAGTATTAAGAAATGAAACAACAAGGAAGCAACAACAACAAAAATTTTGACGCTTTTTAGAACGAAAGAAAGAAGAAGCCTCCTACCTTTTAACATTACATTTTATCTTTTCCTGCCTTGTTTGATCTGGCCGGATTTCTTCTATTCTACTGCAGATGCCAGTCCGCCGTGGCTTCCCTTTCTTTTTGTGGTTCATGCATGAACAAGAAGAAGAAGAAGAAGAAGAAAAACAGGGGGCTTGAGGGTGGGACCGTCTCCAAGGCAAAAACACACAAGAAACTTATATATATATATATATATTTATTTATTTATTTATAAGCACGCATTTTGTTGTACTAGGTTTGATTACCGTCTCGCTAGCTCTCCCACCCGCTTTGCATGCTGACACGCCTTTTCTCCCCCGATCTCATTTGTTTTGCTAACGGCGTCGGGAAGCGGCTCCGTAGCGATTTCAAGACGCGGAACGTCCAAAACGGCAAAGTTAGACGAAATAATAGCGGGGAAGGACGATTTCAAGCAGTAAGGCTCGGTCTCATGCGGCGCTGGATTCTAGACTGCGCTTGCAGGCTCGCGGCGCCCATTGAGGTGCAGAGGTATTCTATGGCCGCTCTATCTGGTAGTGATGGTGGTGGTGGTGGTGGTGGTGGTCTAAACAATTCGATGCAACGTGGATCTAAAAGAAACGCTTCCTTCGGCGTAGACCAGAAAAAGCTGGAGCTCGTGCTTAACCTGCACGAGGCAGATTTTGGCGCAATGGTAAAGGCGACAAAGGCAGCTCTGGCGAAGGAAAGGGGGGGGAAAGAGGCTGTACTTGGAGAAATGATTGCCATGAAGGACATATCTTCAGTGGATGCGAGCTCTGCAAGAGCAACATCGGCACCCTCGTCGGTTCCCGTCACGGATGGTGCTGCCAATGTTGATGGCACTAGCAACTCTAGCGAAGAAATCGGAGGTGCTTCGGGGGCGGAAAACCGCGAGGTTCGTGGAATTGTGGGTGCTGGTGCTGCTCACAACTCGAATTTACTTCATGTTGTGAAGCATCAACGCAAGATGGAGGGCGCCAGGTATGCGCTCATGGATGCCTTGCGCGACTGCTTTCTTTCCGGGGACTGGGTAAAAGCCATGCGCTTCTTCGAGACGGCTATCGAAACGGCGTGCAAAACTACGCGGGCGACGTCGCTCACAACGGTGGCGTCATTATCCTCCTCCTCCTCTTCTTCGTCCTCGGTCACTGGGTGTGAAGACAAGGAGTCCCTTAATGCGTTGCGACGTATAAACGCCACAATACCACCGGGCGTATTTTCGATGAATCTTCCGACGCATCGCGGTATACTGCGATGGAGTGGTGGTCATTTTTATCTGCTTCTGAAGTTGCTGCTGAGCAAGCACCGTGTATCGGAGACTCAGCGAGTGTGGGATGTGATGAAGCGCATTGGGTTTGTCGAATTCCACATGGACACACGAACGATGAACCAGTGCATTGCACTGGCGCAGCGAAATACCTCACCAGACATTGTCTTTTCGGTTCTGGAGGCCAAGAAGGAAGTGGAGGACCAGGAGAATTCGTTTCGCAGAACGTTTGTGCTCGAGCTCGAGGAGTGGGCGAAGAAAAAGGGAGTCCAACTGAATCGGAACAGCACACACACGGCACATGTGGCACGTCTTGCCAGTGTTGTGAATGGAACCGATTCTGCTGACAGAGACGAGGAGAGCATCGCGGGTGCATTGAACAAAGACGGCCTGAAGGTGGGCGACTTTTGCGGCCTTTTGCGGCGCTGCACCTCTGAAGAGTCTACATCGCGCGTCTTGCAGATGATGGAAAAGTTGAGCGTCCCGCGGGATGGCCGGGTTTACTCTGCTCTAATTGCTGCTCTTCGTCAGCCGCATTACCGTGTAGCTGACAGTGCACATAATGGCGGTGCCAGCGTTACAAAGGAGGAATATGATGCACGTCGAGCGAGGCGTTTAGACCGCGCCCGTCAGTGGTTTGCAGAATGTCCCGAGGGCGAGCGCACAATAGATGTTTACAATGAGATGCTTCACGTAACCCGTGGAGGTGAAGACGAGGAGTTGGAATATGAGCGTTTGCTTGCCGAGCTCCGCGGTGCCCCATTGACATGGTCCACCGCCTCATTGCATGCGGTGGATGGTACCGCACATGGTGAAAGCGCGGAGCATCTCAATAGTGAAGTGCCACCAACACCAACACTGCAACAACAGCAGGTAAAAGCGGCACAGCTGATGTCTCCACAGTGGCGAATTCCCCCCAACGGCCGCACGTACGAGATCATGGTGTCCCGATGCAGGCATCGACAGGAGTGGCACGTTTTGTGGGCATTGTTTGACGAGATGACGGAACGGCATGTGAGGGGCACCCACCGTTTGTATCAGATTCTCCTTGAGGTGTCAGAGCGTCATCCACCTCGGGGCCGGGATCCGCACTCTGTGATTATGGAGCTCTACCAGGATATGAGGCGGTGCGGTCTAGACGTGTCGGGAATTAGGAACACAGCGAGTGTTGTGAACGCTTGGAGTGCCACTCGACGCAGGCAGCGGTGGTGAGGGTCTGATGCAACTTGCATGTGGGGCTCCTGCGCGCGTTCGTGACTGGCACTGTCCTTCGCCCCTTTTTCTGTGCGTGTGAGTGTGCGAGAAAACGAATGGAATGCCAAAGACAAGGGGTCAATGGACGAGGACTTTCTCACTTTCACCCCCTCCCCTCTCGCCCAAATCCCCCAGCAGCAGCAGCGACAACAACAACGACAACGACAGAGGAAAAACACACACACACACATATATTTATTTATTTATTTATTTACGCATACTCTCTCTTTTTTTTTCCCCCTATCTTTCTCCCTCTACGTTCTACCTCTTCTATCAGTCATATCAGCCATATGGCAGCATTGGAGTCTCTGAATTTTGATAGCGAAACAGCAGTTCATTACATTCATTGCATCCTTTCGAATGTTCCCTTGGGCTTGGCTGTGGCGGAGGTGGCGCCGATGATTGTCCCGTCGCCTGAATGTGACGTCGTGGGGCGACTGCAGGCTGTTGGCTGCCGCATTGTTCCGCACCGACTGCACATGTTTAAGGAGGCGCTTGACACAAAATTTGGGTTTGTCACCTTCTTTGCTCATCAGACCTCATCACTGGCGAGACCAGAGTTGGTGCACGAGCTGATACTAGAGTGGGTTCAACAGGATCTCAGAAGGCAGTTGGCGTCCTTAAGGGTAAGTGTCAGTTTGGGACATCCATCTGAATGTTACTCATCAGTTCCTTTTCTTCGGGCTCTACATGCAGACTGCTCCTTGTTGAACCCCAGCGATGTCGAGGACACAAAGAAGCTGGAGACGTTTTTATTGTCTAAGATCCACTTTTTCAACAGCGTGGGTGATCTTGAGAAGGGCTCACTGGATGGAAGGGACAAGGCTGGGGTGTCTAAAGTTGTGGGTTCGTTTCGCTTGTCTTCCTTGAGTGCGCGGGAGTTGATGTGGCTCGTCCGTCAGCACCGCCGCCTTCCGCGAATGTTGGTGACCAACGGGAATCTCGCCTCTGCAACGTGCAACCAGGAGGCTCTGCATGACTTCCTGCGTGGTTCGCTACTCCCGCTGTTTGAGGTGCTGCCGTGATGTCGTCTTCCTCCGTTCTTGCTGCTTCTACTACTGCCCTTGATGATCAATGGTATGCGGGTGAAAAGCGAAGTGCAGTGAGGGTGAGGCGGAATTGACTCCTCCGGTTTTTAAAAAAAAAAAAAAGCAAGTGATTAAAGAAAAACAAAGAGTAAGAATTCACTTTATTTGTTGTGTGTTGTGTGTTTATACACATGTTTCCCTTCTTTTTCTTTGTTGTTTGATGGCCTCTGGGCTGCAATACAGGGCCCCCCACACGGTTCCTTAATGAATTTCTTAATCTCAAAGTCACAGGCAGAGCAGGTTGCAGCAACACTCGAGCTACCAGATGCTGCTCTTGAGAATTTGGCATCATTAACGTACACTGTCGTCGGCCCTGTCGCGGATGCATTTGCACATCACGCCAAGTATTACCTGCCCTCGCTTGACAGGTGGATTCACCAGCAGGAGGTGGGACTGCGACACCCGTTTGCAGCGAAACTGCCACTTCTGGACTTTTGGCATGTGCTCTTCGGCCTTCTCTGTTATTTTTCTCTGACCGTTCTACTGCTGGTCATTGGAAAGGTGCTGGGGAAGCGCAAATACCGTTTTCTGGTACTGGCGCACAACTTCTTTCTATTCATGCTCTCCTTGTACATGAGTGTTTCCATCCTCGTGAGCGCGCGTGCTGCAAACTACTCGCTGTGGAACAATGCCTCTGGGACGAGTCCCGAAGAGTGGCGGTTGGCCAAAGTCGTCTGGCTCTTTTACATCAGCAAGATTCCAGAGTGGATGGACACCTTCGTAATGTGTCTGAAACAAAATAGACATCAGATCACTTTTCTGCATCTCTACCACCACTCAACCATCTTCTTTATTTGGTACATATGCTGCAGCATCGCCCCCGGCGGTGAGGCGTACTGGTCTTCATTGGTAAATTCTTCCGTGCACGTCGTGATGTACGGTTACTACTTTCTAACTGTACTATTCGAGGAGGGAAAGGTGCGGAGGTTCCTTAACAGGTTTAAATTTGTTATTACGAAGGTGCAAATGGTGCAGTTTGTCGGAAACTGCATACAGTCCGTCTATGATCTCTACCTTGTTCCACGAGGCTCCCTCAAGTACAATGCACAGCTTCTGCAGCTTATGTTCGTGTACATGATCACACTGCTCTTGCTCTTTGGCAACTTCCTGATCAGGGCGCCGAAACGCGCGAGTGCGACGCGGGGAAAGAGAGTGGCATGTCCGGTGAACGACACTTCCAGGAAAAGTGGCTTAAAAGAAAACTCGACACCAAAGTCAAAGGCAAACATGGCGAATATGGCACAAGAGATGCGGGAGAAGCCAGTCTTTGAGGATATCGTAAAACGTGGTGGTAGCGCAGAGCGTGGCAAGACTAAAATGAAGTGAACCGCCCTGTGCGGGGTGCTACCGGAGCGAATGAAGATCATGTGCCTCGCACGCACTCTCCATGTGCGTTTGGCTGCATGCCATTTTCTTGTTGTTGTTGAAACTCATCACTCTGTGTTTTGGTCCCCCTTTATGATGTGACGCCAAAAAACAACACCACCACCAAAAAAATAAAAATAAAAAAATATATAAATATATATAATTTAAAAGATAAACGATAAAAAAAAAAAGAGATTTGTTCCCATTTCTTTTTTTTTGTGTGTGTGTGTCCTTCGGCTTTTCGTCCATGTGTTTGGCCGTCATAGAGTAGAGGATGGAGTGGGAACAGAAATCCTTTTTTTTTTTTTTGGTCGGGTAAAAATTTTTTTAAACAAACAATCAAACAAAAAAAAAAAACGAAACAGCGTAGAGGATTTTTTTTTTTTTCTCTGAATGGCCTACTGTGCAACCCTGTCGCACGGGCAACTTCACAAAAGGCCAGAACGACGATCGATAAGAATACTAGTAGCATCATCATTAATACCAGACCAGGTCGGATGTTGGCAGCACTAGTCCCTTCTTTCCCTGGACGGATGGGGAGCCGTGTTCGTTCTTTTGATCATTTCTCTCCCTTTCTTTTTTTTTTTCTTTTCCCTTTCGCGCTCTCCCTCCCTCTCTCTCTCTGTGTGTATGTGCACGCAGAAGTCCATCTCTGCTTCACGTCTCGCAGCCATCTGCACTTCTTCACCTTCTTTTCTTGTTCTTGTGTTTGTGTAGTCTTGGCTGCATGTGACTGAAAGACAAGAACAAGAAGAAAAAAAAAAAGGAAGGAAGAGGAAGGGCGAATTGTATGGTCTGCTTCCAATGTCTCTCGGTACGAGTGTGTTTCAGCGCGTGAGGCGGCAAATGGAGTTGGAGACCTCGGTGGGTGACCCTCAGTTGTATCGATTGCAACGAGCTCCAAAGCGGGAGAATTTGCAGAGCGGCCAGCTAGTTTGGATGGGTCAGTCGGACTTTTTCTCACAAGATAGGAAAAAAACAGTTCGATTTTCTCGAGGAGAGAAGCACCTGCTGTCGCCAGAGGAGGTGCGGCGCTTCGCACGCACGCCGTACGAGGGAGGACTGCAAGAATACGTGTACGAAGGGCAATTTAGGAAGCTCAGGGATGCTGATAAGCAGACTGACGACCCACGCGGAGCCGTGCGACAGGGAAGAGGCACTCTCTTCTACCCCAGCGGTATTATTTACGATGGGAACTGGCATCGTGACAAGCGGTGCGGCGTCGGCTGCATCTCCAGCCCTGCGGGATACAGGTATATGGGGGAGTGGCAGAATGACGTGCCAAATGGGAAGGGTTACGAAGTCTTTGCGTGCTGCCCGGCCATCGACGCCCCCTACATGGATGGTCTCCCGGAAGGGGAGGGCGTTATTTTGTACAACCCGAGACTGAATGCCTACCGCTACGAGGGAGGTTGGCACAAGGGTAGACGTCATGGGAAAGGGGTTATTTTCTACGCTAACGGAGACATCTTCGCCGGTACCTTTGAGCACGGCAAGCGGCACGGACGTGGAGTGACGACACAGACAGTGAATGGAAGAATAGTTCAGTACGAAACACACTGGCAAGATAACAAGCTTGTTGGTAACCCCAAGGTGATACCAAGGGCATTGCGCACCAATAAACCTGTATCGTTTGTTCCATACAGAACAAGGGGCTTTTTGACAGCAGCTGACATCACAAACTGGACTCTGAAGGAGGAGACAAGCGACCTTTCCTTCGAGCATTTCATGCAGCTCAAGTTGGGTTTTGAGTTGTTGGATGTGGTTGGTTGCGGCTTTCTCCCTCTCAGCGAGCTCCGCATTGTCTGGCCAGAAGGCAACATGAACATGTTGCAAAAGCTGGAGGCAGGCGGGAGAGTGTGTGTTGAGCTACTAGATATCATTTCGGCGTGGTATCCGAGTGTCACACCGCACCACATTGCTCGCCTCATGCAGGAGTTTATTCATCCCCTTGACCTGCTTCGGATTAGAGGATTTTTGAATGGCATCGAAGATGCCGATTCCATGGGTTACTACCACATTTGTGGCGTCATCCCGCCATCACAGAGCGCTGAATGCCAGCAGCAGCAACAACCACCACCGCCAAAGAGACCACAGCTACACTTGCAGGACCTTGAGGCGAGTCAGCATTGCATTGGCGGGGAAACTTTTACCCTAGCCACCTACAAAGCGGCCTGCCAGTTGCACGACCCCCCGTACTTTTTGGATGTACTGGAGGTGTGGTACCCGAACATCCCACGTGCTACATTGGAGCAATATGAGACGGAGGAGATTGACCGCGAGATTATTGACGCAATACGGGTCGACTTCAATCGCTACGCTCATCCTCATGATGATTCTGTTCGCGGTCAGCTCTCTTCCCTTGCGCCACCTGTTTCACATTCTTCTTGCGGAGCGGTGGGTTACCTTGCGATTGATGATTTTTTTCGGGCGGAGGAAAAGTACCGGGAGCACTTGCTCGCCCTGTATCGCAGTAGTCATCCTTCTCGAGGCCATACGGAGGACCCGGACACGCTTCCTCCTTTACCTGCTGCCGACAACGCCATCGAGAGTGAAATGCAATTAGGTTTTTTCAGGGGCACACTTGTGTGGGTTCTTGGTAACCGCATCCGTCTCAGTTTACCCCTTCTTGTCGAGGTTGAGAAGCTATCTGCACGTCAGAAGGGCCGAATCACATTTGACGAACTACTTCGCTTCTGCTTCCCAAATGTACCGTGCCTGCGCACGCAAGAGGCTCTTTTGGGTTGCCAAAGCGAAGTGTCGTGCGGATGCATCCTCTGCAAAGCCGTTTCCATATAGCAGGCGAGAAGGGTCTAACAAGAAGGTATATATATATATATATATATATATATATATATATCGAGAGAGAGAGGAGTATGTGTGATGGAGACCAAATTCCTTCTCCAGGCATCGTTGCATGCCTTATCGCCATTTTTGAAGTAACGACGACACAATCAAAATAGTTGTGCGCCTCCTTTTTTCTTTTTTTTTTTTTGCTTTTCTTTTTTCGGGGGTGGGGAGGATGGATGCCGTTGCGGTGGTGTTTCTACTTTGCACATTATTTCGTTTACATTTCTTCTTTGAAGCTTCCCTTGGCACTGTGCAGCCTGCAGTTCATAGCCTCTCGCTGGAGAGAAAGAGAGACTGATAGAGGGAGTGTCTGTGTATTTGTGTAGATTGTGGCGATGCGGGTACCTGGAATACCCGTCTTCTTCACTGACGCAGGCCCTCCTCCATCATTGGTATTCTTGACGACATGGACGTTGGTGTTGGGTTTTTCGTATATCATCTTTGGCCTGAAGCGATCCGCCGCATGCGTCACATCGCTTCCTCACTCTGTTGAAAAGAAAGAGGCAGTGCGACACTCCCCGCATTGGTGGGGGCACCAGCTCCATCTTTGTGTGGCGTCGTGGCTGCTATTTGACGTGGTGCACCGTGTGCTCAGCTATGTTCTTCTTCCGTCACGTATACTCTGGCGACGGCAGATGCTGCCGCTGCACCACGGAAGATGCGAGTGGTTGGTGAATCAACTCCGCTTCGCAGTTCTTTGCAGAACACCTAGTGGGTACAGTGATGACATTTGCGCGGACTGGAAACTGCCGGTTGCTGCGTCTCCGTTTTCCAAGCTTGCAACACCTGAGGGGAGGCACCACATGAACGACGGGGAGTGGGCTCGCTGTCAGTGGGTGGCATTCTCTAGTCTTGTAACGGTGGTGGGTGTCCTGTTGCTGGGCGTCAGTCTAGTGTCCCGTTTTTTACACATGGGCGGCACAACGAGGATGATGAGCGCTGGCGATACAAGCACCCCGTTAAAGGAAATGGATGGCGGTATGTCGGAAGGTGGGAGCGACCTCGACTCTGGGTGCGACGAAGTCCAGTGGTGGGGCTTGGGGGAGCCTGATGACGCGTGTCTCTCCAGCCCCGAGGCATTGGCGGAGGAGATGCACTGGAAGGCACTTGCAGCGGGGGAGAGAGATGCACAGAGCTGCTGCGGACATCGCGGCTACACGGGGATTTTATTTCTTTGCGAGCACTGGCCCATCCTTGTGGCAGTCTGTTATGCGGGACTCTACGCTTTTAGCGGCAGCATGCCGCTGCTGATGCGGTGGGTTTACCCCGTCTGTGTGGTGCTGGTGGCATGCCCTGCCATATTTCTCTGAATGATTCCCCCTCTTCTTATTGCTCTTACTTATCGGAGATGTTTTATGTATTTGGCTGTTGGTTTCATTTTGAGACGATTATGGCTGTGGTTTGAGTGTCTTCTACCCTCCCCCTCCTTTTTTTGGACATCTGAAAACCGCCTTGCGATCCTCAGTTTGAAAGCCACCGCGTACCATTTTGCGTCGTTGTGGTGCCTGACGGTGGAAGGCTCCCTTGGAAACTCGAGCAACTGGAAGAAAACCAAGACGAAAGGGGGAAGGTGACCCTGCGGCGGTGATGATGAAAGTGGTTGACTGCCTCAATGTAGAGAACTAAATCGGTGGATTCCATTCTCATCTGCTGGTCCGACTTCTTTCCAATGGGCGACTGTGCCTTTGATAGCATGTAGGAGGAGGAGGAGGGATGGAGGGAATGGGCTTTGATGCTGCTGACAGCATTGTATCAGCGGAAATGAGGTGTTTTGAGTCATTGTGCGGTTTGACCATATTTTTGCGGTGTTCTGATGCTGCAATGCGAGTTAAACACCAACATTTCTACTCTTGCGAAGGGCTCCCAGGCAAACGAAAGGGTGTTTTATATTCAAGCCGCTGGTAGATTTAGTTTCTTCTGCTGCCCTAACGCCGCAGAACGCAACGTAACGTATGGAATGTTTCAGCGATTGGAGGACGTGAAGTCGTTTGCAGAGGTTGCTGCCGATGGCCGTGTCCTTGGTGTGACAAGGCAGTCATTCACAGATGTGAACGACATCTATGCACCGTGCGTCTCTATGAGGTTGATGCACTTTGTTGTAACTCTGTCGGCACCGAGTCTCTTGTGGAGTGCGTCTCATAAAGGCAGGGAGCGAGAGCAAATTCTCTAACGTGTGTCGCAGCGCGCTGCACTTTATTGATGTTCGCCTTGACGGAATAAATGAGTCTGAAAAGAGGAGCACACGTCAACTCGTCACCGAAGTGCCTTCTACTCTACCTCAATGCGCCGTGTCGCGTGTTGCATCCCAGTGACACCAGGGAATTCTTTGATGGGGCGGAACAAACTCGGTCGTTAAATTCGTTGTGCCTCGGAATTGATCTGGGTTTTGTGATGAATGTGTGTGTGTGTGTGTGTGTGGGAGGGGGCTTCTGCAGCAAATGGATGCCCTTCACACATGCAAGTGACCTATCTCAATATCATAGAGCAAATGTTTCCAATGCACATGTTGGGGGGGGGGGGGGGGGGGTTTGTTTGACCGTTTGTGTCACTTCCAGCATTACATTCGCTTTAGTGACGATTGTAACGATGCAATGCATTGATATTCCCAGCGCCGCTCTCTACATCGCGGCTTATATGTACTCTCTCTCTCTGAGTCTCGCTGCGTTGGCAGTAGTTGTTGGACTCCTTCTGCCAGTGGAACGGGTGGAATGCAGTTGCACGTTTTTTTTTTTTTTTCTGTGGCCCCCGTGCTGGATTGGGATCAGTTAACAGGACGTGGCAATGCGACTGTGGGCACTTCTCTGGGAAGTCACCGCGTCCCATCTGGTTCCTTCACTTCATATATTTATTTGTTTAGTTATTTATTTATTCTCCATCTCTGCTATTTCTTTCTGCGTATGTGTGTGTGTGTGGAATTGAAGTGGGTTTAGGCGCGCTCCTCTCTCTCTCTCTAACTGGCTCGCTGGCTGCGAGGCACACCTATTCCCAACACCACATCCACATCCACGAATGAATGGTGAGGAGTCCAACGTCATGAAACCGATCGTGTGGAAGTCAGATAAACGATGGGTTGGTGCGGAGGCAAATAACGACGATATGTTACGTTTTGTGGATATCATTAGCAGTGGAAGCAATGGGCTTCTTGAAGACTGGTTGAGGCGGTGCACAAATGTTAACATAAAGGATTCCTTCGGGAATGCACCTCTTCACTGGGCGGCAACAGTAGGCACGTTGGATGCGGTGAGATCTATTCTTCTCAAAGGAGGGAAGGTAGACATTCAAAACGACGTTGGGGCCACACCTTTGCACTGTGCTGCCATTGGTGGTAATGTGGCCGTCATCGAAAGGCTCTTACGTGGCGGTGCAGACCCACGTGCGGTGAACCACTACGGTCAGACAATGTTTGACTTACTTCGCAGCATGAAGTTGGATCATATATCCGTCCTGTATGAGCACCTAGAGAAGGCGCTTCAAGCCCCAGAGAGGGGGGTCATGGAGCCGCGTAGGCATTTCGTATTTGGTAAACCTTTAGGATGCCTCTCGGTATCGAAGCTTGAGGACAGCCGCACGGGCACGCATGGCACTGTGACGGCAAATAACCAGTCCGAGACGACTCCCTCTGGTAAAAATGATTTTATAAAGAATGGGGTGGTTATGCATGATGTTGACAAATTGGTCCGTGGGTTGTATGCAACGGAGTTGCAGCTGCTTTGTACCCGCGAGTCTTCTGGGCGAGACAAGCTGATCACTGATTACTTTGATGGGCTGGTGCACGTCATGAGAATGGTGGTAAAGCTGCACTCAAGCATCTTCAACCGTACCCTACCTGATGAGATGACAACTGTGCTCGGTGAAAGGTATACCACGCAAGGTGAACATCTGTTGCCCTATTCTGAAGAAAAAAACAACAACAAAAAAAAACGATGTGGAAGGGCAGGGTGTGTGGCCCCTTTCATCGATGTGGCGCACTTCACTACTGTAAATAATTACACGAATCGCTCTAACCAGAGTTTCGCGCCGTCGACTACCTCATGCCAGGGCGAAACGAAGTGTAGTAACTTGTCTTCAATTAATGCATCGGTGTGTATCTCTGGAGGGTCGACGGATTTCCCGATGCAGTCGATGAAGCATCAGTCATGTGGAGCAGTGAGACACCCAGACAATCTACAACAATATACACCATCACCGCGACGCCCTGGTTCACCGTTGCCCCTGATCTTGCCCACAAAACTGTCGAATACGTATCAATTCGATTATACACCTCCTCTGCCAAATACGTCGAGGTTGCCGCACCCCACCGCGATTAAGATGACAAACCCTCTCAGAAGCAAAAAGTGGGTAGGGGGCCAGAAGGTACGGAAACGTGCTGCCTAGCGCAAGAGAGAGGGGGGTGGGGGGTTATGGTAGTATTGCAGATGGAGGTGGTGTGTGTGTGTGTGTGTGTGTGTGTGGCATCAGCCACTAGTTTTTTTTTGTTTTTGTTTTTGTTTTTTCGCTCAAGGGAGCGTCATCCCTCCCAGAAATGAAATTCAGGGGGTCTGTTGCTGCTGCTGCTGTTGCTGGTGGTGGTGGTGGTGGTGTATGGTGCTGCAGGGAGAGGCTAGCCGATGCGAGAAGGAAGCTTGGCGAGATGACCCCAAGCTGTTTTTCTATACTTCGCGCGGAGCTGTCAATGAAGGAATGAGAAGTGTACAAAACACTTCCTTGTGGGTTACGCTTCGTTGCATTTGAAACGCAAAGTGGGTTGCAAAGCGAAACAATTTTCGGTTCTCTTAGACCCCCTTTTTCTTCCATTTCCCCACTTCAAGTCAATTTTATCAGTCTTTGAATTCACCGTGTGGGTCGTTCTCAAGCGGCTTTTTTTTTTTTTTTGCATCGGATGTGTGAACTCATAATTCATTTATTACTATTATTATTTTGTTTGTTTGGTTCTTCTCTGCCCCCTTCTTTTTTTTTTTTTTATATTTGTTCTTCGAAGAAACACTATTTCTCTCTTCCTTCGTCACTCTCATCCCAATGTATACGAGTGTATGTGTTGGTACCTCTTACCGATCTGAAGCGCGATTGTATGTTTGGATCTGCATAGAAGGAATCACGTACTCACTCACTCACTCACTCACATATATATATATATATATATATGTACGATTGCTGTTTGAAATGAGTGGGTGTGAGAGTGGCCCTTATTCTCTGAATGTGTGTTGGGGTGTTGTTCTTGTTTATGGTGATGCGAGAACCTTCTCTTGTGCTCGGTGACACCGACACCGTCATTCTCTTCTCTCCTTTCGCATCGGTGTGGTGCGGCCGTGTATCACAGATGAAGACAACAGACAATCTTAAATCCCTTATCGGCGACTTGAAACTGTACGAGCAGGAGCTCCAGGAGCGTGTACGACAAAAGGAGACAGAGCTGGAGCTGCTGTTGGTGCAGCGCCTGGCACCGAATGGAGGATCCTTCTTATCAAGTGGGGGTAGGAAATACCAAGCGTCTGCGCCATTTATGTGGCAGCTGCGTGTGGGGCACGCGCCGGAACAGACGGAGACGGATGCTGCTGGGTCGCCCCCAGTGTCACCGTCATTACCACCCATCACCAGGGAGAGACGACATCTTCGATCACCTGCTCTGTGCGGCCACCACCAGAAGCAGCAGCAGCCTAAGAAAGCAATGCACGAGCGACACCTATGTGCGCAGCAGCATAATGCTTCGGATTCTATCGACATGGATCAACTCTCTTCCATAGTGCACGTCAGGGACGAGTCGGTGGATTCTAGCAGCCTGGGGGCGGTGGTGGAGCTTCTGCAGACTGGTGGCGAGATGGCCGTGAGTCAGTCAGCCCGCCGGGTTCATTTTGTAAGCCACACGTCGCAGACCGCGTCAGATGCCACCCCTCTTGATAGGGATAGTGAAACTGTGGGAAGCATTTGCGGCATGCCTCGACCGAAAGTTCAAGCGCCCCCAACTTGCAACCTGCGAGGAGGTAAAGCGGAGAGGGAATCGCCATGCATTGTGGCGGCTCCACCACAAGTGCCCTCGTCTATGGCAACTGACGTGTTCACCGGATCGACGAGGTGTATCGAAAATTCTCTCGAGGCTCCTTGCCATGTGCTGGGAAAACGGGGCCGCAAGGAGAGTGTGTTGTCCGTAGCCGTGGAAAACTTCGCTTCTGAGGAGCTGGTACTGCCGGGGGAATTGCCAGTTTGCAACTCTGCCCCGCTCTCTGTGTCGGGCAGGTACAAGAATGGGAGGCAACAACTGCAGCGCAAGAATGATGCCGGAAAGTTGCAAGTTCAGATATGTCGTGGGTTGACTACAAAGCGCACGCAGTCCTCCGCTTCCCGAAGCGTTAGTGCTGCACGGTCTCATGCCGCAATTGCCGTGGTGCAGCATGAGAAGGGGGAGGGAGCTGGCATTGTTATCGCGTGCGGTCCCACACTATTCTTCGACTAGGCTGCCAGTGTCTGATCATCACATTGATGTTTAATTCCTTTTTTTTTTTTGTCTTCTAATTTTTTTGTGGGTGTGCGTGGGTGGGTGAGAGGGCTGCTCGTGGCATTCATGCCTGCAGGCTTTTTTTTTTTTTTTCTAATTTCTTCTATTTTGTTTTTGCTTTCTGTGCGCGTTCTCCCCATTTTGCCCCCATTTCTTTCATCTCTTTTTTGTTTGTTCGTTTGTTTTTGCTCCTCCCTTCTTTTCTCTTTGCATTGTTGTGACCCCGATATTGCCATCCTCTCATCCAACGCCGAGGGGAGAAGATGTGCTCCTCTCCTCTCGCGCATAATGTTGCTTCTCAACAGAACTACTCTTGGGCGATCCACTAGAACCTGCTGCTTCCTGTGTGGTAGTAGTGCTGGGTGGTGTGTCTGCACTGTACTGCATGCCTCTCTCTCTCTCTCTGTGTGTGTGTGTGAGTGTGTCACTCGCTCTTGATCCCCATCTCACGAGGTTCCCCCGTCTTTCGGCAAGTAGAAGTCGTATTTCAAGGAAGGGAAAACAAACAAACAAACAAAAAAAAAAAAACAGTGGGGGACGGAGGAAAGATCAGTTGTGGGGAAATGACATATTGCACAGACGTCGCCGCCGTTGTTCGCATGGTGGCAGAGGAGTTCCAGAAGCTGAAGGCGTCGTACGAGAAGAAAAATGACTCTGCGTGCCTGGACTTGCTGGATGACATCAAGAAGAAACTAATCCTGCTGCCAACGTTTCTCAATCCTGCGGCGCAAAGCCCGACACGGGCGCAGGAGTTGATGCTCACCCGTGAGGTACTGGAGCACGCTGTTCTCGTGAGTGCCCGTCTCAAGAATCTTGACATCTTTGAGCTCCACTTCAACCAGCTTAACGTCTACTACACCGACATTGATGCCTCCGAGCTGCCCGAGTCGCCGATGTATTTGCTGATTCTTGGACTCAATCTGGTCCACTTGCTCGTCCGGAGCCGCATTGCGCAGTTCCACTCAGAACTGGAGAAGATACCAAACCACATACACGGTACAAACACGTATATCCGCTTCGCGGTTCTCCTTGAGCGATGCCTCATGGAGGGCAGTTACAACAAGCTGCTCAACTCACGCCATCAGGCTCCGTCAAGCGAGTATATTTCTGTTGTGGAAATGCTAGAAACCACCGTGCGGCAAGAGGTGGCCGAGTGTATTCCTCGCTCCTATGCAAGTCTCTCCATTGACAGGGCGCAGAATATTCTAATGGTAGACTCTGCAGAGGAGGTGAAGCAGATTGGAAGACGCTACAACTGGCAGCTGACCGCAGACGGTAGTAGTTTCTTCTTCACACGCGAGGAGGACATAGCAAAGGAGGTTCCGTTTCAGGAGATGCTGAAGCATCATATGCACTTTGCGGCAGAGCTACAACGCATCGTTTAGATGCTTTTTTTTTTCACGCTTTGCATATTTCATCCTCTGAAACCGCAACGCAGATATTTCTGTAGAAATCTCTGTCTATATATATATATATATATATATATATATATATATATGTGTGCGTGCTGCAGCAGGAGGAGCTTTGGTTTCTTTTCTTCTGCCACATCGCCTGCTCTCCAGCCCTTTGTTTGTTTTTGTTTTTGATGGGGGGGGGGGGGGGTGCCACACGTGAGAGCGATCACATGCAGCAGCATTGCAATGTATATTTGTGTTGCAGAGAACACATTTCTGCCGTTCGCATGTCGTGGAACGCTCTTGCCTCTCGCTTCTCTACAATGTACGCATACACTTTTTGTTTTGTTTGCTTGTTTGTGTGTCTCTCTTGTTTTGCCGCAGGGATGTTGTCACGGAGAAGGGAACCAGCGCAAGTTATCATTAGGCGACCAGATGGCACCGAGTCGCGCTTCGTGCGCCACGCACCGGGATCAATGCCTACGCGCACGGAAGTAGACAGCTTAAAGCGAGACGAAGACCGTGAGGCAGTTCTAGCCTGCCCGCCGTATACTGCGAGCTTCAACACGCTGTTGAAGGAGCGCCGCGAGAAAAATAGTCGCGTTCTGGTGAATGCAGTGTTGGAACGGATGCACGCCGAGGCCATTCCACTAAATGTTGTCACATATAACTTGCTGATGGAGCGTGTAGTGTGCTTCCCGGACGACCTCATCTTTACCCTCTACGATGGGATCAAAGAGGAGGCCATGAAGGCTGATGGCAGCGTTCAGCCAAACCTTAACACCTACCAGTTGGTGTTCCGTGCCTGCGAGCGAAAAGGGCAGTATAACCGCGCCTTTCTCTTCTACAAACAGATGCGGGATATTATGCACATTGTACCTGATTCCCCCACATATGACACACTGCTAGGCTTCTGTGCAGCCGTGAAGGACGTGGCGCAGGCCATGTATTTCCTGGAGGAAATGAAGAAGAACGGTGTGACGCCTGATGTCAACACATACAACTGCCTGATGAGTGTCCTGGGGGAGAGTGCACCGTACGAGGAGACGCTGCGTGTGTTTCAGCAGATGCTGGAGGAAGGCATCAAGCCCACCACAAGGACGTACAACACAGTTTGTCGAGCTGCCCACAGACATGGTGACTTTGATCGTGGGTTTCAGCTCTTTGAAGAGATGAAGAAACACGGCGTGCTACCGGATGTTCTCACGTACAATACGTTAATTTGCCTGGTAGAAAGTCGCCTGGACTACGTCGTGGGGCGTGGTGCTTACGCACATTTACGCCGCACTATGGAACAGCAGAAACATGGCAAGAAAACCATTGTAGAGCTTGCATTGATTCTCTTTGAGGAGATGCTGTCAATGAAGCTACAACCTAATACATTTACTTACAATCAAGTCATGACAATTCTACTCAAATGTGGTGATCAACGCGTGTTCAGTATCTTTCGCAAGTTGAAACAGCGCTACGGGGAGCAAAAAGATGATGCGCTGATGCAGCAGAAACGAGAGTCGAAGAAAAGGCGAGGGTTGAAATTTGTCGGCGAAGCCGGCGTAGGCAATGGCACTGGCACTGGCACCGGCATCAACAGTTGTGATGATACCAGTTTTCCGTGTGACACTTCCATCATCAACAAAGAGGGGGTCATTTCGCTTGACGAGCTAATGGGAATGGAAAATACGAGACAACCCGCACGCATCTCGGCGAGCCATGCGCAACCGAATCTGGACACCTATCGCCTCCTTGTGCGTGCATGTCTCGAGCTCGGATTTGCGGACAAATGTTATCATTTCTATCAAGAGATGCGGGACGAGGGACTTTTTTTGGATCACGACTTCGCAATCCTGATGGAAAATGTGTGCGAGGCCAACAAGGACAGGATTCGTGCACTCTCAGTGCTTGAGGAGGCGAAAGAAGCCCGCTTAGTCATTGATGCAACCCTCTTCAATGCGTATCTCAACGTTCTTGCCTCGTTGGGGGACGCGGAGTTGATTGGCATCGTGGAGGAGATGCAACTCGGCATCCACGCCTACAATGTTCGACCGAATATAGATACGCTCAACACCCTGCTGCGCGGCTGCTTCTGCATGGGGGATCACGCCAAAATGAGGGAGGTCTTTTCTTCTATTTACTTGTCATATAGCCAGGTGATGGCGAACGCGGAGACATACTGCTGGATACTTCGGTCGTATGCTCAGATGCATGATACAGAGGCAGCCACGCAGCTATTGGAGTCAATGCAGAAACGTAACGTTCCGGTTCTTATTGAGCACTACAGAGGTCTAATGCAGGTGTACTTGGAGGCAGGTGACGCACGCATTTTGGAGATGTTTGAGATGCTACGGAGTGCCAATGATGCAGCACGGCTTCCCATGCCTGATGCGGAGATGTTTTGCCTCGTTATGCAATATTATCTGCGACAAGAGGACTGGGAAAAGTTGGAGGCGCTCTTCATGACACTGAAGGCGGATTCAATCGTGGAGGCCAATACCAGTTGCTACAACGTCATGTTGGAGATGGCTCTTATTCAGGGAAACCTGGCATATGCAAAGACACTGTTTAGCGAAATTCATATGAAGTGTATCACGCCGGATTTAAAAATGTACAATACGCTCCTTCGCATCTTTGCCTCATCGGGCGATGCCACAATGTATACTGTCCTGTGCAACATGAAAGCTGATTACATCGAGTTAGCTCCCAGCACACTTGGCACCCTATTGGAGTATGCCGAGGGTAGGCGTGTCGTGTCCACCGCTCTTGAGCGTGACCTCTTCTGGAACCCTGCGGGGGTTTTCGAGGGGCTCATCTGACAGGCAGTGGCAGCAGATGAGGGAGGAGTTGGGTGCCCGCGTCATGTATAAAACGGAAGATGGTGAAAGTTGCTCTTTTGTTTGTTTGTTTGTTTTTCTTTGATTTGTTTCTTTTGTGAAAATTTCTCTCAGATTTCATCTTTCCTCCACCCTTTGTCTTTTTGCTCTTCAATTTCAGCCGCGTGTTTCTCTGCTTTTTGTGCTTTTATTCACATTTTTGTGCGTCAACGAAGGAGGAGGGAAGTGAGTGAAAGAAGCTCTCTCTCTCTCTCTGTGTGTGTGTGTGTGTGTTTTCTTGTTGCCGTGTACCTCCTCTTTCTTTTCATGCATTGGTGCTCGTTTTGTTGTTGTTATGGTACTGTTGCTCCTGCAGTGGCGTAGAGGAGCTGTTGGCGGCTGACGTGCAGCGGGTTTTCGTCGTGTACTGCCGCTGCCGGTGCTGCCGCTGCCGCCGATTCACTTGGGAAGCGAAAGGGGTGCAGAAATATTTGAACGACAAAAAAAAAAAATGTTGGGCGGCAGAGTGCAGAAAGCGGCGCCCTCTCGACGACGTACGGTGGAGAGTAGAGCGGTGCAGACGGAGGCATCATTTCCGCCAGACTGCGTTGACATGGAAGACCATTTTAAGGAGTACGCAAGCGAGCAGTTTCGCGATCTTTGCAGGCTGCGCGATGTGATCCGCGCTGCCATGAAGGAGGTTGCCTGCTCTGTGTACGATGTGGTGGCGTTCAAGGACGTTCTCTTCAAGATTGAAGAAAAACTTCCGCTAAATTTTCCGGTCACAGACATGTTACTGCTGTCGTCGAAGCTGTTTCGACGCACGGCGGAGTTAGGTCGGCTGCTTGGCTGTTTTTTCGGTGTAGTATTTGCCGAGGGGCACGTGGATGAGAGTTTTCACTTCACGGAGCTGCGTATCCTGCGGCAGGAACTCGTCGACGTAAAGAGGCGCTTTGCCCAGGCAGAGGAGGAGCGTGTGCGCCTGCAGCGCATGTTGGATGATGTTGGTGGTGTCGCGATGAACCATAGTCGGGCATTGGAGCTTCTCGAGACGCGGAATACGGCACTGCAACTACAAACGAGCGGTTTGGAGGATCAGATGGCGCTGCTGTTCTCGCAGCTCAACGAGGACCTTTATCACCGCTGCAAGGATGCGTACGAGCGGCTCTCGGGGGAGTTGGACAATCAGGACCGCATGAGCCTCACCAAGGCAACCTTTCGCCAGACGATGGAGTCTCTCAGCGACCAGCTGCGCCACTCCAGGACTCTCATCAATGACGTGCGTGTGCTCATCATGAGCTGTGCGCAGAACTCCACGGTGGGTGGACGAAATGTCGATGCGCAGATATCAAAGGAGCCGAGCATTCGTTTCAAATTGAAGCAGGTGGAGAACAACTTTCAGCAGCTTGTGAGCCGTTTCTCAGCTGTGAAAAATGTTGTTAATGAGACGGCTTTTGAACTCATGGGTGCAATGCAGGAGCGGAGGAATGTCCTCTATCTGTCGCTACAGCACATTCGTCTGTATGACCTTCAAAACGCAAAGATGCGACAGAGTAAGGCGACTCTCTTCGACATGAAATCCATGGTGGAAGAGTTGGTGAAGCGGATGGGTATAACCTTTCCCACCGGTGCGATTGCATTTGTGGACCGTATTGGTCGTATCTCAACGCAGCAGTGGCAGGTTGGGCAGACGCTAGCAGCAATCCGTCATCAGAAGGCAGGGGACCATGTGAGCGAGGACGTTGCGGCGGTGGGCAGCATGAAGGCCTCGCCAGCTGTCCCACAATCTTCCACATCCTCTCATGGGCGCGAGCAGCAACCCAAGCTAAAGCAGCAGCAGCAGCAGCAGCAACAACACAAGGCAGGCGATATTGAGATGGTAGGTGATGAGCGTTTTTCGGGGTCAATCTCAGATCTGAACATACACGACGAAAAGGGTAACGTTAATGCCCCGTTTCAAACAATTGTCACTATCATGGATCTTGTGAAGCGACTAGGCATTGCGATGGAGAATCTGGGCACCACGTTGAACTTTGAGAATGAGCTCAACGCCTTCCTCAGGGCCATCACACTCTCTCTCTCCACAACACCGCGTGAGATGGACGGTACCCTTGACAACTTCACAGATGAGGCGGAGGCTGTGGAGCGAGCGCTCATTCCCACAGGTTCCATCCCCAACAGGCCTCGGTACTTCACGGATTCGTCAAGGCAGATGTATAAAACTAGCGATGCACATCACTCTCCTACTGAACGCTCTCCAGAGCGCGCCGAACGGTCACAGTCCATGGGCTGCAGCCAAGATTCACTGCCCTCGTCGGAGCACCGGCGGCGGGTGCAGAGACTGCAGGAGCAGCTGGATAGCGTGCGGCCAGAGTTTGCGGCTAAAGTTGGTCTGCTGAGGCAGGTTTACGAGTCCCGCATATGGGATCTGGAAATGAAGGAGTCCAGTATTCACCGCAAGCTTAACGCGCTAGCAATACAGGAGGAAAATGAGCAGAATGAGGCAAAGGCACAGTCGGCGCGCGGTGACCGTGACAATAAGTCCACGCTTTTGCAGCAACCGAAAAGAGGTGAAAAGGCGAAGACAGGTACACAGAAGGAGCGCCTGGCGCGGTCGCGGGCGGACTGGAAGAAGGTAATGCCAACCCTGCGGGCCAACCGGCCCACGCGGGTGGCGACGCTGAATGAGATTTCCAAGATGTCAAGAGGTGCAAGTCCAACGGAAGAGGTGGTGCCTAGTGGGAACACTGAACAGAAACAGGTCACTCAGAATGGCAATGGAGGCTCCTCCAAGAGTGGGGCGTCGTCCACAGGCAAATGAATTGGCTCGAGCACGTCTCAGGCGCACACACACACGCGCGCAAAAAAAAAAAAAAGCAAAGAAAAGAAAGGAAGGTGGGGTGAGTGAACCTCGCCAAGGCACATGTAAAAAAGCTACACTGCATGTACTCATGCCTCTGTATACGTTATTAGTCTACGTCTCTATATATTTCTCTCTCTCTCTCTCTCTCTCTGTTTCTTTCTGTGCGTGCGTGTGATGCAGGCGTTTAACGATGGAGGACGAGGCGGAAAGAAAAAGAAAAAAGAGGTTTCTTTTTTTTTTGTCTTTTTTCTTCTTGGTTTTTGCTTCATTACTCCATTTCTCCAAAGCAACAGTAACAAAACAAAAAGAATTAAAAACAGCATCACTGTTGCTGCCTTCAGTGACGAAGCGGAAGAGAGAAGTTGGAAAACACACACGCACACACGTGGATTTGTAGAGTCACGCAGGCTGTAGTACAATGATTGTGTTTTTTTTTTTTTTTTGTTTTTGTTTTTAGTTCCTGGTCGCCCGTTTCCGCGCTGGTTTGAGAAGATGGAAAAGGCTTTGCACTTCCGCCTCCGTCACGTACTCTTTTCTTGAAAATAGTCTCCTTTTTTTTTAGTGATTGAAGGGTGTGTGTGTGTGAGGGCTGCGTCACCTGCCGCGCTACCTCGCTAAACAATAGGAAAAGACTCTAGGGAAGAATGGCGCACACAGAAGAGGACTCAAGGGTCTTCGCGGAGATTCTAGCCCGTGACAGTGAGTGCAAGCGGTGCTTTGAGTGCGGCTCGCTGAATCCGCAGTGGTGCGATGTGCATCACGGCATTTTTATATGTCTTGATTGCAGTGGTGTACATCGAAGCCTCGGCGTTCACCTTTCGTTTGTCCGTAGCTCCACAATGGATGGATGGATGAGCTGGCGCCCAGAGAAGCTGCAGCAGATGCAACTTGGTGGTAACCGCCGTGCCCGTGAGTACTTTGAGCGAAACAATGTCCCACGTGCACCCATTCAGGCGCGTTACGAGTCTCTCTCCGCATTGCGCTACGCTGCTATGCTGGAAGCAGAGGCCCTCGGCAACCCGTTTGACGAGAATACGTGGACTCCACCTGAATGGTACGAGCGCATGAAGCAGTGTAACCAGACTCAAAAAGGTGGTGACGGCAGCGCTATCCAGCAAGCGCCGCAGCAGCACCGCCCCATCACTGGCATGGGGGCCGATGGAAAGCAGTGGAATAGCGGTAACCACAGTAGTGGAGGGGGCGGTGGCGATTGGTACAACTCCCTCGCCAGTGGGTGGGCGACGCTGTCGAGAAAGACAACAAATTTGGCGCAGACGGCGACCACCCAGGCGCGTACCCTGATCCAGGATGCGGATGTGGATGATGTAAAGACAAAAATCGTCTCTGGGTGGTCCACCGTCTCCGGCTACGCAAACCAGTTCTCATCTAAAATCATGACGATGGTTGCCGATGATGATGATGGACTCACCGGGATGACACAAAACGCTAGGATGGCAGCACGGGACAATGACGGTGTTGCAATGGGGAGAAGCGAGGCTTACGGCGATGCGGGGCAACATGTGGAGGTGGCATCGCCGCATTCCTCGACTTCATTCCAGAAACCCAACGAGCAGCAAAAGGACCTCTGGAGTACACCTCAAGCCCAGACCAAACGAGGTGTATTCCCGGGTGCGCTATCCAGTAACAAGGGGATGTTGAAGCGAGAACCAAGCAGTGAATGGGCGTGGAAGGACTAAGCAAAGGGTTGCGTCTTGCGTTCGATGATGGATATTATATGACGAGAACACGACAAATTTGAATGACAGAGAAAAAGAGGGAGAATAAGAGGAAACTTTTGTTCCTGCTGTTGCTCTTCTTGAGTAGATCGTGGGTGAATGGATGGGGGCGATCGAGAAGAACGAGAAAAGAAAAACAAAAACAAGTCTCAGTGTGTTTCGTCGGGGTTGTGTATGGGGCACTGCTCTTCCTCCTCCTCTTCCTCCGTCTCCTCCCCGTTTAACAACGCAAGAGAGGATTGGAGCTAATGACGCAAAAAAAAAAAAGCTGAAACCCGAGAGATGCGGAATGCTGCCATTCACATTTCTCCCCGTCCTCACCATCCCCCGTCGGTGTCACACACACACACACACACGCGAGAGGAATACCTCGCATTGCTTGCGGGGGCACATGTTTGCGCGTGTCGCTTGCCGCACCTTTTGAGGAGGGGGAGGAGCGAAACAAAAGAACGAAAGCGGCGGTAAAACATAATGGTTTCATGAATGGAAACGCCGAGGAATTTTCTTCTCTTTTTTCTTTAGGGAAGTCGTCATCATCATCATCATCAAGAACAAGATGTTGTTGTTGTTCTTGCGTTCTTTTTGTTTTGTTTGCGACGAGGAGGAGGAGGTGGAGGAGGGGGTTTCTTTTTTCTTTTTTTTTTGTCTGTTCGTCCCTCCTCACCCAAGTACTTATTTGCTCCCGTTTTTGTTTTTCCTCGCATACAACCACATCCGTCGAAACAACAACAGCAACAACAGAGGGACGTTAAACAACAGCAACAAACAAACAAAAAATATTTGCCTTTCTACATGCTGTGACGTATCAATGGCAGCACTCGGCTGTTATTGTTGCTGTTATTTGTTACCACTATGGTTGGTACTGCCTCGTCTTCTTCTTCTTCTTTATGATCATTTTTATTGCCATCTAATTTTGTTCTTGGATATGTTACGCTTCTCTGGTGCGCTGCAGGAAAAAAAAAAAAAAAAAAGAGGAAAAAAAAGGGGGTGGGGAGGGGGGCGGGGGTGGTGGTGTTGTGGCGCTAAATGGGATCGCTCTTCAAGCTACGGGACCACTGGTACAGCAGGTACAGCAGCGAAGAATTCAGCCACGTCAAGGCGCTGGCACTTGGGAACGCCGACAACGAAGTCAATGGTGAAACCAAAATTATATTGGGCTCTTTCACCGGGACACTGCGCATCCTGCAGCCGGTTAAGAAGGGTATGCTCCAGCCGGAGGACACGCTAGTGGAAAAGGAGTTTGGTGAGCCAATCCTGCAGGTGGCGTGTCGCCCACTAGAGTCGGTTGGTGACGGCCCGCCGAGGAACCTGGTGGCTGTTCTTCTTTCAAGACGGCTTGTGCTGCTACGTATGCTGCGCGTTGGCGGGGCCACGTTGAGTGCGGAGAGGGGCACGGAGAGCACACTGAGCACCTCATATCACCTCGAGGTCTATTACGAGGCGTCCCTTGATCGTTCATCGTATAATTTTACATTCGGTAGATTCGGTTACACATCTCATGAGATGGTCTGTGTCCAATCCTTGGATGGCATGCTCACCGTTGTGGATCATAACCGCATCACACTGCGGTGCTTTTTGCCCACAACGCAGTTTGTTCTGCCAGGCTGTTTGACATATAGTTCTCATCGGGATTGTTTCTTGACCAACAACTCCGCGATGGTTCTCGTCTGCTACCCCTTTTCGACGTTATCAAGCACCGCAGGGAGGGAAACGGCTCAAATTGACACTGACGATGAGCACGTAGTGTCACACTCTCGTGGAGAGCTCGTGACACCGGCGTGGACCTATGTGTTGGGCGAGGACGCAGTCGGTATTGAGGTGTGCCGCCACACGGAGGGACTGTGCGAAGATGACGCAGACATTGTGGTGCTGTGCCAATATACCCTCTTTGTTTTGCAGCTGAATGGTGAACTGCGCTACTTAAAGCGTTTGGATGTAGAGAGTTTGTGCGTCACTTCATACTACATTCCAAGTGTGAATCGGAGCAATGTTCTTATCGGCACCATCACAGGGTTGGTGCAGGTGCATTCGGCCACGTCGCTCGAATGGAGTGCCAAAATGACAACAGGAGCTCCATTGTGCCTTGAAGTGGCGGAGCTCATGCATATCAAGGGTCTCATCGTATCGCTTAGCACGGACGGGACTCTGGCTGCGAACTATCTCGGCACAAACCCGGAGGACGAGCCCATTCAGCCGCTCGAAAGCAGAGAATCAGATTACAATGAGATGGAGCAAGAGTTACGGCGTGTTCAGCATGCCATCAAACAGATGAGTAATGCGGCTGTACCCCCCGAGACCGCGAAGGACAGCGCAAATGAAAATGACTCGGAAGAACAGCTGCACGTCCGGTGGGAGGACTTGTCATCTGAAATGGTAGGGGAAGACGGCACCAAAACGGTCACATTGACGCTTCGCAACGACATTGGAGCTGACATTTCTGGAGAGGTGACGGTGTTTGTACATGTGGTGCAGCCTGTGAAGGTGACTGAGCAGCAGAAGGTGCTGCCGGATGGGATCCCTCTTGGTGCAGAGGTGCAGGTCCCTTTTTGTTTCACTGCGCTGGAAGACAAGGATCTTATCATGCCCTCTTCTCTTGACGCGCGTGCCGTTGTGATGTACACGAATTCAATGGATGTGAGGCACACTGTGAATACTACTGTTCGGCTCCCCTTCACCCTTGTGGCGCGGCCCATTTCGCCTCTAAAAAATACAGAATTTGTCCTACAACTTAACACTGAGGAGGAAGGACCGCCCTCCTTACTCAACCTCTTCCCTGACGTGGCACGCTCTGCTTACGCCACAGCGAATGTTGTGACATTTCAATACGTAAATGGCGCAGATGCTACAATTTTGGTTTCTAGGAATGCAAGCCGATTTCGTCTTCAGGGCTCAACGATGGAGGCATTGTGGCTCCTCACCGACGAACTCCAGAGAAGGTTGTACACCTACTACGGCATGGACGTACAACTGAGTATTCCAGATCCCATTTCACTGGAAAACTACTACGGCGTTATTGATACCCACGTGGAAGTCCGGAAGGAAATGCTGGAAGCTCAGAGGGAACTATCGCGCGCAGCGCAAATGTTTCGCGCGGTTCAGAAACGCCTGCTGGTCTTATTTCGGGAGGGTAGTCCAACACCCGTTGGTATGATGGATGTGCTCTTTGAGGAGGTGTATGGCAGAATTCAGCGGTGCATAGATAACGTGTGTCGCGTCATTACTCGACAGAGACAGGCCGCTGCAATGTTGTGTTGCTGTTCCAGACTCGTGGTGCTGCAGCTGCTTATAAAGTGTTCAAATACACTGAAAAATCCGGACGAAATCCGCATGCTTGAATCCATCTTCACGTGCTCTATATCTTCTGAGAGCGAGAGCGGTTGGGAGGAGGTGACGGACGCAGCTCTTAGTTTTCTTCTTTTTGGGTCGAAAGCAGTTCCCTCTCCTGCTTCTTCTCCTGCAGCTGCTTCTGCACAACCTTCGTCCGATGCAGCCTTCTCCATGAATCTTGATGTCAGGCGTTTGAAAAAGTGTATTGGAATTCTTTTTGATCGACTTCTCTCTGGTCAGCCGTTGACTTCCTCATAGGGCTCGGGGGATGCAAGGTTTCAACTTCTCTTCCTCACCCTTCCACCTGTTCTAATTTCCACCTTGTTGTTGTTTTTGATGATGATGATGTTGTTGTTGTTGTTTGGGGGGCGATGGCGATGGCGATGGCAGGACAGGGCAGGAGAGGAGGCGATTCAATTCCCCCTCCTCTTGCTTGCTCTGCGTGTCAGATGCTCGCCGGTGTTGATGTTGGTGTGGGCTAGCGAGAAGTACTCCCTCTCTGTGTGCACATTGACGGTGACGCAATGCTTCGCATCTTGCTTTTCAATTCTCATTTTCATTCGCTGTTTTTTTTTGGTTTGTTTGTTTGTTTGTTTGTCGTGGTTTGTTCTTTGATGTTAATTGACATTGATTGGCTCAAAGTCGCCCATTCTGTAGCATGTCGGTTGGTCCACCTGGATCAACTATTGCATCCACGAAGGGGAGGCGAGGTAAAAAGATCAGGACAAGGGGTACCATGGCGCCGAACCGTGTCAACCCCATGGACCACTCTCATGTGTTCGTTGAGCGTCTCGATCTGCATGCGGTGTATAAGTCTCTTGTGGCGACGCCTTCTGCAATAGGGCGGCGGTCGCAGCATAAGCATGGGCCTTTTGCCGCAGCATTCACGCAGCCACCGCAGGTAAGGGGCATCTTGAACAGTACAAACTTTTGCTTTATGAATGCCATTTTACAAGCCTTAATTTTCATCCCTCCCTTTGCGCAGCTAGCCATCTCGGCGGCGGCTGAAAACGAGTTTTGCCCGACGCTCGCTTGTTTGGGAACATGGCTCTTGTCTTACTGGGCTGGTCCGGCGATGCGTGCGATTTCCACACCTCCCCTGAGTCTGGCAATGAGTGCACACGCAGGCTCATCGTCGCTGCCTTCTTTCTGTCTTGCAAAGATGAACGGTTTGACGCAGGAAGATGCCTCTGAGTTCATGCAGAGCCTGCTTGAAGTCATTCAAGCTGAGCTATGTGACTTGGAGCAACATTATCGAGTGATATCCACATCCGGAATGGGAGATACTTCTGCTGCTGCTGCTGCTGCTACAAAGTCGGTTGAGACGAAGGGCTGGACCTTTGTGAAGGGAAGGGAGCGCCTCACTGTGAGGGAGGAGTGCAATGACCGGCGCTCTGTCTTGTTTGATGCCGTTTTTGGTGGTACGTTGGAGAATCATGTGAAGGGAGGGAAGAGGTCGAGAGAACATGCGTCTGTAGTGCTGGAGAGTTTTTTCGTGCTGCAGGTTGATGTTGGCTCCGGCACTGAATGCAAACTCGATGTAGCGCTCGAGCGGACGCTGCAGAAGGAGCGTGTGTACGATGATGTTCGGGAGAAGGGCCTGCTCAAGACGGTGAAGCTGAAGCAACCACCGATGGTGCTTCTCTTGCAGCTGCGGCGGTGGGCAGTGACTGCGGAGAGGGAGTTTGTGAAGCTCAGCGACATTGTGCGCTTCTCCAACACGCTGGTGCTACCGAAGTCCGTTTGTTCGGATGCCACGTTAAGTAACGTGGCGAGATCCTACGAGCTTGTTGCCTTTGTTGCTCACCGTGGAGCGGCCACTGAGCGTGGGCACTACGTTGCCTACCTCAGAAATGCATTCTTGAATGCAACCACAGCAACTGCTCAACACAATGACGAGAGGCTCATACTTTGTAACGATGCACGTCTGGAAGTGGCGACCATGCAGGCCGCCACGGAGTCTGAGGCGGTTTATTTTGTCGTGTATCAACGGAAGAGCTGAGGCAGTCCATGTTCCGCGCTGCATTTCAGCGTTGTTATGTGTTGCAGGCAACTCTGAAGTCTGAGGTCTCGTGCATGTTTGTGTTGTGTCGATTTTGCACCTTTACACTTGCGTCTTGTTTTTTTTTTTTTTTTTTGCTTCTTCTTTGCTTCCACCACCACCACCCACGCACTGACGACGATATCGCAGCAGCAGCGCAGAAAATCGTATCAACCAGTTTTTAAACAAACCTTAAAAAAAATTTTTTTATTAAATATTACTGGTGATTTCGCGGTTCCAAGTCACACACACACACACACACACACACACACACAATGGCAAACATTCCGGTGGCCGTTCCACTCTTCACTCCGCTCTACGAGAAATCCGAGCGGAGGATTGATGAGTTTCTCAGCTCTCTCTATCGTGAGTTTAAGGAGCAGCTGCCGCTCCAGTTCGCGTACGCGCGAAAAAGTGGCACATCGGGATCACCAACTCCACAGAACGATGAACGTCTTCTCGCGTACGCCTACCTCAGGTCTCGGCACTGGAGCGTTGAAAAGGCGTTGGCGATGGTACGCGGCACTCTGAGTTTTCGTGAGACCCACCAACTGGACGCTTTGCAGGTGCACCCAAGCCCTATTTCTCTCCGCGGCTACAATGAACAGGACCTGTGCACCGCACTTGGTCTGCCGCTCCGCACTGTGGCCAGAGAGAAGGAGAAAATGGCCGCCACTATGAGTGAATGTCTGCACTACGGCTTTCACTTCTGGGATAGGCGATGTATTCCTGTGGTCTACTGGCTTCTTGGAAAAGTGGATGTGCGTGGCACCATCCGCAAGCTGAAGCAAATTACACCGGTCGGACAACAGATGAAGGACATCTCTGCTGCCTCTGTGGCATACGGTGTGGAGGTGGGGTGGAACCTCTGCCGCTATCAAAACTTGCGGTTGCAAAATGGTCCCTTGCCCGGCACTGAGAAACCAGAAGGACGGCTGCAGATGGTGACGATTGTCGTTGATGCAGGGGGTCTTGGCTACAAGAAACTCTGGAGGCCTGCTTTGGAATTGCTGCAGGACAACCTCCGCACGTTGCAAAAGTACTATGCGGACTCTGTGAATCGCATACTGGTTGTGAATTGCCCTGTCATGATCATGTTTGCATATGACATCATCAAGAGCTCCCTCAACCAGGGACTTCGCGAGAAAATTGCCTTTGTAAAGCCTTGCGATACAGCACTTGCCCTTGATCGTGTAATTGGAATGGAGCGTGTTCCAAGCTTTCTGGGCGGGACTTGCAACTGCCCTGGTGGCTGCATTGCTTCCTACGAGCCAAGGAGTGTGCTTCACGCAGAAGAGGACGGTGAGGGCGACGCGGTTACGCAAGAAATTGTGCTGAAGCCTGGAATGAAGTTGGAGAGGGCCTTTGAATTGGTGGCAGGGGAGGAGGTGGTGTGGGAATTTGTTTCTACCTCGGGTGCTGACGTGCGCTTCTTGGTGCTGTTTTACCCCAAGACGGACGGCATCTCTGTGGACCCACAGAAACAATGCATAGTGATCGATAAGGAGGTCAAAAAGGCGGCGACCACGTCGATGGAGCAACGACTCGTGCAGCAGTCGAAGCTCTCAGATGGATCGGACTGCTTCTGTGCCACGCAGGACGGGGTGCTGCAGCTCTTGTGGGACAACAGCTCCTCTTGGACCCAAAAAAAACCAATACAGATGCGAATATTCAAGAACGCCCCAGTCGATGATGCATCGGCGTAGGCATGGCGCATAGATCCACGTGATGCGATGGTGAAGAAGAGCCTCCTCCTCCTCCTCCTCCTTCCCTCTTATGACTACCACACAATCAAATGCGTGCACTTGTCTGCATGAAATATATATTATATTATATTATTATTACAGTGCACGGTAGAAACCACCCCATTTTCTTATTGTTGAGTTCTGTGGGTATTGTGCGTCCCGGGCTAAATGTAACACCCCCTCTTTTTTATTCTTTTTACTCTCCCCACTCTCCCTCTCTCTGTCTCTGTGTGTGTGTGTGTGCGTGCGTGTGTGTATACTTTTTTCGCTATCTGCGAGTGTTTGCGTAGGGGGGGGTGGGGGGGTGGGAGTTTTTTTTTTTTTTCTTTTTTTTTTCCCCCTCCCTTCTGCTATATATTGGTGCTGCTACTATTGCCATTGGCTTTATCCCCAACTCACTCGCCGTGTCGCAATTCCTATGACACCAGTGCAAGTGGTGGTCATTCGGTTTCTTCCTCATCATCATCTCAGCTTTGTTTTTGTTTTTTTTTCCTTTTCTTTTCCACCTCTGCCACCTCGTCGGGTTTGTGTCTTTGCCGTTATTTTCTTGAAAGAGGCGTTATGTTTTGTTTCCCTCCTCCACACTCTGCAATTCACCCCACCCACCCACTTTCTTTTTTTTTTTTTTTTTTCTTCTTAATATGTTTATTTATTTATTTATTCCTCTTTTTGCTCATGATGTGCATATTTTCAACGGAGCGTTATTTTTATTATTTGTTTGGTATATATATTTTTTTTTTGTGTGTGTTACATTTGTTTCGATGCGTGTTTGACGCAAAGGAGGGGGGAGGAGGGGGAGATGTCTGTGATTTCACACGTCCTCTCAGCCACCACCACCGCCGCCGCCACTTCTTTCAGCACCAAAAACTAAAACAATAAAAAAAAAAATGAAAATAATATGTTGTTGTTGTTCTTGTGGTGCTTCACTCCTCCTTTCTTTTTTTTTTTTTTTCGGGGGGGGGGGGAGGGGGGGGTCACGCCACATAAACACTCAGCGGGAAGGAGCGTCAAGTTTTTACCAGCTGGATGCCGCGCTCCGATGACGTTCCGGCATGCATTCCCGAGACGGATGTGTTGGACGCCGTCAAGGAGGATGCCATAACGGCACTTCTTGACAACATCTGCTCACAGTACGAGGGCACGTATCCGCCACAGTTTATGCGCTGCGCACCCGATGAGAGACGCACCCTCGCCTACAAGTACCTCAAGGCCCGTGACTGGAACATGGCGGCTGCAATGACGATGGTCACAAAGACCATGGCGTTCCGGAAGGAGAGGAATGCAGATTCGATGGGTTTGTTTCCCTGCGCCTTTCCCCTTCGCGGCTTTGATGAGGAGGACATATGCTGCAGGATGAAGGAGTCCTTCACGGAACGATGGGAGAAGCCGCATTTGTGGTACCGAGCCATGTCTCCCCATCACGTCACAGGGTACCACTACTGGGACAAGGAGGGGCACCCAGTGCTCTACGACTTTTCTGGCTGCTGCCGCGTGAAGGAACTGCTGGATTCCGTTGCTCGGGTTACACCAGTGGGTCAGCAACCAAAGGACACCATCACGTCTTACCATCTGTACATGAATCTGGTTCAAGAGCAGCTTGTGCGATACGCCAATGTTGTAAACGTGGCAAAGGGTGGGCGGTGCATTCTCGGCACGACAGTTGTAGTGAACGCTGAAGGGCTTCACATTGGTATGGTTGGCAGCGAAATCCTTCGCATTGTGCAAGCTACTTTTCAGATGGATCAGGAGTACTTCCCAGAGGCCTTGCACCGACTGTTTGTGATTAACTGTCCTGCTGTAGTGGTACACATCTTTGGTTTACTTAAATCTTCTCTTGACAAGAACACCCAGCAGAAGATTACATTCTGCAACAAGGCAAAGTCGACGGAGGTGCTCAAGAAGATTATTGATGAGGACAAGATACCACTGATTTTGGGTGGCAAGTGCAAATGTCCGGGAGGTTGCATCCCAGGAATAGACGGTGCGTGTTACACCACTGAGACGGTGAACGAATCGATACAACTCACGGAGGACATTTCCATTGCAGCAGGGAAGCGTCACCTGGTTGAGTTGAAGCTTGAGCCAAATCAGAAAGCTGCGTGGAATTTTAGATGCACTAAGGCTCGGGGCGGAAAGATGGTAGATATTCTTTTTACTGCCGCGTTTCAGACACAAGAAGAGGACGGTTCTGTGGAGGACTCTGCGGAATCGTCTTCAGTGGTGACGCAGAAACCCTCTTCCACAGCCAGCGGCTCGAAAACAATCGCAAGGTTATCGGACTATATTATCTCGGGGAAAATGAGCGAGGGTGCGGATCACTTTATCGCCAAGGAGCGGGGAACACTGAAGCTTGAGTGGTGCAACCATGATTCGTGGATACATGGCAAACATCTCCAGTTGTGCATTGATGCACCAGAGAAGCATCTGGTTGACGCAACAGTGCGGAATTGTGAGGTCCAAGTGGAATGATGGAATCAAAACTGTGCGTGTTTTCTGTTGTTGTTCCCGTTCCTCTCGTGATGGAGCTGTGTGTGGGTGCGTTTTTTTTTTTTTTATGTTTTTTTTTTTTTTTTCTTCTTTTGGTTGTTGTTGTTGTTGTTGTTGTTGTTTGCTCGCTTCTTAATTTTTTTTTTTCTTATGGATGATGTTATTGTTTGTTTGTTTGTTTGTTTGTTGTTGTTGTTGTTTCCGTCACTTGACTTTTCGACCCCTCCCACAAAAACAACGGCATTAATAACAACCATCTTCGCGTTGTGTGGGGGGTGTGGAACATGGATTTGCGTGCAGAATATGGGTAGACAGCTGCAAGACTTTGGCCACAAAGTTATATATTCCCTTTTACTACTCCTCACCCTCACCCTCACGAATGCAAACGCACATGCGCACGTGTGAAAGAGAGAGAGTGTGTGAGAGACATGCGAATGTGTATTGCATTTGTGTTTGCACATAAATATGCACTGCAAGAATGCCGCTCTGCAGGCGTGAGTATTCGGATGGGTGCCCCCATTGAAGTTCGACTGCATATCAACGTTTTTGTGCATTTTCTCTCTCCTGCCTCTCACTACTGAATGGATGAATGAAATGAATGAATGCTGCTCCAGTGAGGGATTAGAGGCGTTGCCTGACGCTTGGTTTTAGGGTCCTTACGGCGGCGGCAGTGGTGGTGTTGACTGCAGGTGGAGGGGTCGGAGGGGCAAAAAGCAGCGCACCACAAGTGAGGCTGAGCAACGCCGTTTCATCGACCGCACCACAAAATTATCTCTCGAGTCTGTATACCTTCACAAATTGACTAGCACTCGCTCTTTTCACCATCATCACCGCAACTGATTGTATATATATATATATATATATATATATATATATATATACGCACACGTATAAGTGGATCTGCACACTCGCTTTGGTGCGATTGTGTATATTTCTTTCTTCGTTTGTTTGTTTGCTTATTCTGGTGGTTAAATATGATTGATAATGCGAAGGCGAGTGCGGTAGTGGAGGGCTTTACTGCCGCCGACTCCGAGAGGCACGCACTGGTGGCCGAGGTTCTTCGCCGCATTACTCAGGGTGGTGGTGGTGGTGGTGGTGGTGGTGTCTCTCGTGAAAAGGGCAGAGACGACTCCGCCGGCGATGCACCTCTGAAGGAGGCGGGGTGGACCTCTTTTGAGCGGTTTCCGCAGCTTCGCCACTGCGTTAGCAATGAGGCACGCAATATTCTTGTCTACCGGTTTCTAAAGGCCAACAATTTTAAACTGGCGAGCACGGTGCGCATGCTGGAGAATACGAATGCGTTTCGGAAACTTCACGGTCTGGACTCACTCGTGTTGTTTCCCTCACTCATTCCTCTTCGTGGGTTCACTGAGGAACAGATATGCGGTCAATTGCATCTCACAAAAATGGGAACAGTAGACGACTCATGTGGCAAAGAAGATATGACCTCGTCTTGTGTCGGCAATTACGTAGACAACCATCATATCCTTCGGCCCATAATAGATACTATCGGTCGATTCTACGCGAGTAGCATTCATTATAGGGACAAGGCTGGTCACCCTGTAATGTATGGCCTACTGGGACGCCTGAAGCCCAGGAAGCTTTACCGTGAGTTGCAGCCGATTTCACCCTTCCGTCATGGCCCAGAGAAACTGGGGCTCATCTTTCATTTGTACAGCAACGAGCTTCTTGAGAAGGTCGTGCAGTACTGCAATGCGACTGCGAAACGCAGTGAAGGAGTTGATGCGAGATGGCCGGAAGAAAATATTACATCGGCAACTATTATCCTGGACTGTGATGGAATGCATGTGCGTGATTTCGTTAAGGATCCCTTTGTTAACTTCTTCCGAGAGATTCTAAATGTCGACAGGCTTCATTACCCGGAAATGCTACACAAATTGCTGCTGGTAAACTGTCCTTCTGGTTTAATCTTCACCAACTGGGCACTGCAGTACATCATCTCGAGTGGAGAGGGACTGAGGCGGAAGATTGTGCATGTCAAAAAAAGGAATACCGCTGCTTTTCTCAAGAAAATGATCGACGAAGACAAGCTACCAACCTTTTTAGGCGGCACGTGTCGTTGTGAAGGGGGTTGTGTTCCATTCAGCACGAAGAGATTCGGCGACGGGGACGTTTCCCCCAAAATGAGTCGTGCGTGCTCGATGCAGAACGCCGAGAAGATTGAGGAATTCGAACCGCATTATGGCGCGGAATGCATCGATGAGATGCGGTTCGAGAAAAGCTGTTTTTTGGGAAATGAAACCAAGAACGTGACACTGCGTCCTCGCCGGAAGTACACCATCTCCTGCGAAGTACAGCCGCAGGAGGATGTCACGTGGGAGTTTGTCGTGCAGCGCGGGAATGTTGGATTCTCCGCCGTCTTTATTGCATGCTCTGAGGATGGTCACACGCAGGTGCTAACATCGCTAAAGCGGGTGAAGGAGGTGGCAAACCACTTTGTGCCCAGCATGAATGGGGAACTTATCTTGACGTGGGACAACTCCCAATCTCTATTTACCGTGAAACGCCTCCAGCTGCGTGTGGTGCACACGGTGCGTGGCGCTGGAGTGCCATTCTCGCCACATCTTGCAGCGAGTATTTCACTCAAGAACCGAAGCGTAAGCAACGGCACCACCTGTTGAACACGATAGGAGGAAGAAGAAGAAGAGGAGGGGGACCCCGCCAACAACAACAACAAAAAAAAAGAGCCACTTCATAAGTAGACCTCACTGCCCCACTTTTTGTGCTTTTGTTTTGAACCATGATTGATCCTCTCGGGTAGAGCGAGTGCAGGAGCCCAACGCTCGCCGGTAAAAAGAAACTTCTACTTCCGCCCCTCTATACCCCCCCCTTCTCTCTGCCCTTCAGGATTTAGGCGCCTGACCGCGCCAAGACGCATATTCTCCGAGGTGATTCTTGTTTTTTTTTTTTTCGCTCGCGCCTCCAAATGTAATTAAAAGTTTCTTGGGAGGACATCCACCAATGGATTATCTCCTGAGTAGTATTTCTCGGGGAAGTTCCATTCTTTCGCCTCTCGTCGTCGTGGCGGTGGTGGTGGTGGTGGTGGTGGAAGGGAAGACAAGGAGAGCATAGAGTTTCACTTTCGGTGTTTTTTTTTTTTCGCGACCCTCCCCGCACACCCGTCGCGACGGGTCTGGCGCTATGAAGAAATTCCCTTTTCGGGTAATTACGCAACAAAACTCCGTTTATGTGCAATTTGTTCTTGTGTGTTTTGAGTTCAGTAGCGAAATCCGTTCCATTTCTTTTCAGTGAAATGAAGCTGGATGGGGAAGAGAGACTCCCTCCCTTTTTTTTTTTTTTTTGGTCAACACGAATAATTTCGAATTATTATTTGTGGAAATGAGATGTGCTCGTCTGAATGCGTGTCGGCATCGCCATTATGGTTGCATGTGCAAAGGACACCGTTCATTAGAAAATGCAGCCCTGCTTTTTCGTTTCCCGTTGAAGGTTCACACCGGAAACTTCGTTATTTGGCATCTGAGTTCAATGATCCCTTTATTTCTCCCTTTTTGGTTTGTGTGCACTTTCTACGCGAGTTGTTGTTGTTGTTGTTGTTCCGCCTGTTGATGTCTCTGCAGGATTTTGTTGCCGTGTGACTGCACATGTATATTTCTCTGTCTTCATTTATCCCTGCTGTTCGTGCTCTCACTTCATTCGGATCTATTTCCCCCAGTTGCCACATCAGCAGGTTTTTTTTTTTTTGCCTTCTTTTTTTTTTTTTCTCCTTTTCGTTGGAGGGACAACGGCGAGGTTGCCAGAGTTGTGATTCGTCTACAGTGAGACACACGTAAACACGCCGAAACTATTGTAATTATAACTCTTGCGTGGGTTGGCGGAATGTTTTACAGACTAGAACTGCAGAAGATCATCAAGGTAGAGCCCTGTCTGCTGGAGAGGACGCTGCACCGACACCTCGCGAGGTATCTTCGAAGCGCTGTGGAAGGTCACCCACTTCAGATCCCTCTTATAAAAGGGAGCAACGGCGAGGTGGCCCGTGTGGATCAAAGCTCCTCGGCAGTTGTTGTCGCAGTCCTTGACATTCTCAATACGGAGACTCTGGAAGGAAGAGTACTGGATGATGGCAGTGTCTCGTTCCTAGTGCAGTACGAGGCTCTCGTCTTCAAGTTACACCGCGGTGAGGTGGTGGATTTAATGGTGAGCAGTGTGGAGCGGGAGGGATGGTGGGGGGACGTAATGGGTATGGGGAAAATGTACATCAGCCGTGGTCAGATGGGTTGCGAATGGGTATACGAGAGCGATGGCGTAGAGAGTATTTGGATAACGAAGGATGGTTCGCGGTCGGTAAAGGCCGGGGAGATTATTCGCGTGCGCGTCGTCGTCGAGACCCCTCAGTCGGAGGGTGTGGTGGCTATCGGCAGCATGATTGGGAAGCATCTGGGCCCATTATAAATCGAGTGGGTGGTGGTGTTTGATTGTGTCCGGCGGAAACATGTGGAGCTGCTGCAGTCTTTTCACAGGGACAGGCGTATCGGTTTCTCAGCATGTTGCCATTGTGGAATTTGTTCTTCATTGGGTGCATCTCTGATTATTTTTTCTTGTCTTCTGGCCTTCTTCTGTTTTTGTTTGTTTGTTTGTGTTCCCCCGCCCCCCTTTCCTTTCCTTTCCTTTCCTCTCACCCCTCTCTCTCTCTCTGTGCGTGTGTGCTTGGCAACCACTGGCCTTTACAAAATAAATTTAAAAAAACTCCTCTGATCGCACAGCGCACACAAAAGGAGGGGGAAAGCAGAAAGTAGACAAAAAAGCTGGCGCGTTGATGGCACAGGACAACTCCAACGGCATGGATGTTCCGCCTGTTGGTGAGCAACGACGGCGGCGGCCATTCTCCAGGCGGACCCGCATTTTCCTCGGCGCGTCGGTCTGCGTTGTAGCGTTGGCGATGGTCTGGCGTAGCGTTTACCGTGCGAATCAACGTGAGTTGTTTGCGCAGCGAAGGACACAGCAGGAGAAGATGCTGGCAGCCTCGCTGACGGAGGTTCCAGGGAGGCGTTTTTTGGTCACAGATGTGAACCCCGAGGTTCTACGAAAAAATGCTCTACTCAACTGACTGGTTTGGTGATGCACGCGAGGTGGCGCGAGTTGCACACCAGGCAGACGGGGACCCGTCGAATGGGAGAGAGTGAAATAAATAAGGATTGGAGATGGTGGAGAACTTTTACCTGCGTCTTGCTCTTGAGCCATTGCCTCGCCTTTCACTGCCAAGGTGTCACTCACCATCCTCTTTGTCATCCCTATTCCTATTCTGCTGCTGCTGCTGCTGAGTGTTGTTGCTCACCTCAATCACCTCCACGCTTGTCATTCCATATCTCACACACACACACACACACACACTCTCTCTCTCTCTATATATATATATATATATTTATATGCGTGTGTGTGCATATGGTGACAGTACGTCAAGTACAACAAGTAGTTGTAGCAGCAGACTGATCTTGGCGTGTACCGGCTGAACGCGAGAGGAGTGTAAATATTTTACTTCTCGGCGAAGACAGCGGCTCCCGACGGCTCGGGCGCACAGTTCGCAAAACCTGCAGATTGGATTTATCAAGGGGAAGTGCAGGTGCGTGTCTGTGTGTCTGCAAGCGGGGGGGGGACTTTATTTTGACACGAAGCGGGAGGGGGAGGGGAGGGGGAGGGGGAGGGAAGCGAAGCGAAGCGAGCGCGGAGGCACGCAGGCGAAGAGGTGGTGGTGGCGGTGGCGCGCGGGAATTGGAAGGCAGAATCTACCTCGCGTGAGTCCAAGGCGCAGACGCTCTCGCGCGTGATGATGTCTCTGGAGGAGGCAGTGAACTGCAGACGTCATTCTCCATGCTCGCAGAACTGGGTGCTCAGTGATGAGGATGGCAATGGCGGCGGTGGTGTACCTCGCATCTATACTGACCAAAACGTGCATACTATGCACGGGTGTGCAATTGGGCACGGCGGCGATCGTGGCTCGCTGGTCTACAGTCTCGGGAAAGATGTGGACTCCCTGCTGCACTTGGGGTATCCACTCGCGTGTAAGGTGTATCCTGTCAGCATCAGCGAAAACGAGATGGCGTTTATTCGTGCGCTCTTCTCCAACGATCTGGTGGCGGCCAATACCACTGGTGGAAGCTCCGGGCTTTGCCGCAAGGTGCCGTACTTGGTACTCCCGCTGGCCATTGCCACGATCGATGGTATGGACCGCGGAATCTTGATGGCGAGGCAGGACGACAGCCTCAAGCAGTTTCTACTCGCCACCACATCATCTGAACGAATTCCACACGACGAACGCCAGACGGTAAATTATGCGATGGAAGGCAGTTGCGACACATCGCTTCGCTCGCAGGTTGACTTTGAGCCTATTCGTGGGTGCGAGGTTGTAACTGCCATTGCCTTTCAGCTGGTGGTTGCCATCACTGCTCTCAATGAGGAAATACCGCACATGGTGGACGGTGTCTTGTGCCGCGGATTCACCCACAATGACATTCATCTGGACAACATTCTGCTCAGCTCCAGCACCGGTCGCGTTGCCCTCTGCGACTTTGAGCTTGTAAGCCATATTTCATCCCATGGTGAAGATATTCCTCCACCCTCCCTCCACCGACTTCCGCCATACTGCCGGCAGTCTCCGCACGGTCTCTTTCGACCCGCCGCTGACACCTGGGCTTTGGGTCTTGTGATCATCTCTCTTCTAACAGGCGTTAACCCACTATTTGCAGACGACAAACTATTGGATGACTTTGGAAGCGGACCGATTCTTCAAAGCCACTCTATGGAGGATGGGATAATACCGGTGATTGACTGGGAGAGCAACGTGAAGCCACATGTGGAGAGGTTGCTGTACCTTGACGATCCGGAGGGCACACGCGTCAAGGAAGCAAAGCCGCTCATGGACCTGTGCAGTAAATGTCTTGTGAATCGTCCCGGTGCCAGTCCAAGTGTCGCTGTCGAGCTACTGGACGAGCCGCTCTTCAGCCCTTACCTCGAGTCGCCGTGGAGGTCGGAGTACGTGCTTCGGTCGTGGGTGGAGGGCAGATGCAGCAGCACCTGCTGAAGGAAACGAAAGGGGATGCTCCTCCTCCTTTCCCCCTTCCTTCCTTTCCTTCTCAGGCCACGCAAGGGTTGGGAGAAAAGATTGGGTCTTGAGAAATCATATCTGTATGTGTGGCTTCGGGCCAATAAACGAAAAGAAGATTTAAGGAAAGAAAAAGAGAAAGGAACAGAAGGGACTGGGTGAGCTATCATTTCTCTCAATAGCAATGTAGCCCTTTTTCTTTTTAGCACCCTTTTCCGCGTTTCCCACCGCCACCACAAAACACCGCGCATTTTCTTTTGCGCTCGCACCTTTTCTCTCCATTGGTCTCTTTCTGTTGTTTGCAGCCCTGACTGCTGTTGCTGCTGGCAAAGTTGCGCCATGTGGGGCATCCCTTCCTCTTTCTACTGTTGCTGTACCTGCGTTTGCAGGTCTCTGTTGATTTTTGTGGTCACGACGCGCCCACACACTGTTCTACTGAATGAAGCAGCAGCAGCAGCAGCAGGGAGGGAAGGGGGTGGGGGGATTATATATTGCATAGCGATACCGAAAGAAGGCGTGGAGAGAGAGGCGCTCTGCGCGGGCGGTGAGGACGGCACGTGTCCTGACGTTTGACTGATGAGCGAGACGGACCAGCTGGGCGGTGGGAAGAGGGGGACGGGTGTGCGTAGGAATACAAAAGAGGGGTGTGGGGTGCAGTGGGCGATGGGTGATCTCCGCACTTGTGGGGTGTGACGGGGTGAGTGCGTGAGAGTGGGCGAGGCGTGCGTGTGAGGGGGAGAGAGAGCAGAAATGGACGATGAAATGTGACGTGAAACGAGGAGAATGGCGACCGACAAGCGAAAGAAAGAAAAAACCACACCAGAGGCAACAGCGGGCAAAATAAACAAACAAATCACGGAGAACATTACAGAGAGGGACAAAAGAACAAATTAGAAGTTCAATCCAACAGACGGACAAAATGAAAAGCACGCACGCACACGCACACGCACACGCACGTGGCCAAAAAAAAAAAAAGAAAGAAAAGAAAAGAAAAGGAACGGTGGGTGGTGGTGGTGGGGGAAAAGAAGTACCAAATGGGAAAGAAGAACAAAATTGCGCAGCAACTGAGGCGGGGGAAAACGTGCGCACGCAAACACACACACACACACACACAAAGAACGAACAGAAAAAAAAAAGGAGGGAGGGGGGTGGTGAGGATGATGAATTGAGATGATGTGATGGAGTGTCTTGAAACAAACAAACAAACAAAAAACAAAAACTGCAGACGAGAGGTGCAAGACGGAATGCGCATCTCAATTGGGAGAATAAGATAGAAAAGGTGCATGTGCGTACAGTGCGACGTCAGGCCAGCCAGTGGGAGAAGACTATCTACTGTACACACACACACACACACATATATATATATATATATTGTTGTTGTTGTTGTTTATTTCTCTCCTTTGTTGCCACTCTTCCTTTCCTGGTGCGTGTCCGTCTGCTTGCGTGCATGCGTGCCACAGCAGAGATCGCCTCTGCCCACCTCATCAATCCATGCATGTACGGTATGTGCGTGCGTGTATGTATTCTTCCCCCACCCTTGTTTCTCTCTTTTGTTTTTTGTTTTCTTCTTCTTCTTTCGCATGTGTATATGAGTGCTTGTGTGTTTGCGTTTGTGTTTGGTTGAGTTTCTTCTCATTCTTTCTCTTCTTCCACGCACGCACACCCCACCACACATCCCCTCCTCAGGCTCTCAGCACCCCCCGCCCATACACCCACACCCCCCATTCCCCTCTTGTTTCTCTGCCTCTTTTTTTTTTGCCCCTCTTTCTCTTTTTTTTGTTGTTCTCCCTTCATCTTCCCTCCCGTTTCACCCGAAATGGTTTCGCACACTCACCGCCCCTTGCTTTTGTTGGAGTGTGCCGCCTCTCCTGAGATGTTGCCTCCTCTTCTACCTGTATCTTGTTTCAATACCTTCTTCTTCTTCTTCTGTTGCTGCTGCTGCTGCGTTGCTTGGAGGCGACCCTTCTGCGTGGGAGCATTCGTACCGAGGAGGTTGAGTGTCGTAGAGGAGGAGCAAATCAGGACGAAACACGTCAGCAAGAGGAAGAAGGGGGCTACTGAAACTGCCAATGTTGAGAAACCTTCTGCGTAATGTGGTTCTCTGTGCCCCAAAGCGCTCATCAGCTCGTGAAAAACGCATTAAGGACCGTGTTGCGGCGCAACTGGAGATTGAGGCGCACGTGAAGGCGCGTGTGGCCTGCTATCCGCACCGATCCCTAACGCGCCCAGCCGTTCGGGTGGATAAAAACCAGATAAACACCCCGCTGTTTCAATCTCAGATCCTGAAGCTAAACAAAATGGCCACGGATCTACGTTGCATTTCGTTTAGCGCACCAAAGGGTCACTGGGACGCCACAGTGGTGCTGATCAAAAGCCAACCTGATGAAAGGAATTTTGAGGTGTGGGTGAACCCCACTGTTCCGGGATATGACAATCGAACTTCTATAGCTCCCATGTACGGAATGTGGGAGAACTGTGTTTCGTGCGGCGCATGCGCCGCCTGGGTGCTTCGCCCACAGTCCATCACTTGCTACGGATGGGATGAGTTTGGAAATGAAAAAACGGAGCTGCTGGACGGTATGCGGGCGCGATGCCTTATGCATGAGCTTGATCACTTAAATGGAAAGACAATGATGCACCAGGCGTTGGGGCCCGAGTTTATCGTGAGCGGCATCGCCATGGGGCAGAAGGATTTGTGGCCGCCGAACTTCCCCTCGGCGGAGGCGTACATGACAGCCCCGTATCAGTTTTTTGATTACGTGCAGAACATCCCGATTGTCCCTCCTGGAATGGAGTGGTGGTGTGCACAAAATATGCAGCCACACTTTAAGGATGCACGTCTAGACCGATGATACTTTTGTTGACTGCTGTTGGCATTGCGTGACCCTCTGTCTGTCTCTCTCTCTCTCTGTTTCCCCGTTAACACCCTCTCAAACGGGATTGACAGATAAATGGAGAAATGCATGGACAACGACGCTGCACTTTCCACAAGTGAAAATGCCGTCTCTGCTCTTGTACAGGGAATAATAATAATAAATAATAATTAGGCGAAGAACGCCGTATTTCTTGTTACTTGTATCTATTCTCCGCACGAACATTTTATCTTGTTGTTGTTGTTGTTTCTCTTCCCCTCTTTTTTTTAATTTTCTGAATACATCGCTCTGCGTGTATTCCCTTTTTGTGGGCTTCTTGTTACTGTGCAAATGGCACGAGGTTAACGGGCGCGAGTGGCGGAAAAAAAAAGAAAAGGAAGAGGGGTGTCGCCACCTTTGCTCACCGCTGCTCTTTGGTTCCAATGGCGAGGGCGGTGGACACGGAAACGCGCTACAGCACGATTGGCGCGGCCACAACGTTGGGATGGGCCCAAGACGAGTGCGCCAGGGTTTACATGCAACAGTTGTTGGTGCGGGGTCATGCCATTCTTTCTGCGCATGGCTGGAAGATTAAGCTCATGAGGGAGTTTTATCCACGCAGCGGGCGGCTACTCGGGTTAAATGTAAATAAGGGCGATGAAGTGTGCATTAGATTTCGTTCCCCTGGCGCAAAGAACACCTTTCTTCCTTTTAATGAGGTACTGTGTACCTTATTACATGAGATTACACACTGCCGCTACTCCAGGCATGATCGATACTTCTGGGAGCTATACACCAAGTTGGTTGCTGAGTGCGAACGACTGGAGGTGCGCATTGCATCGCAAGAGTTGTCGAATCTATCGGGACAGCTGCCTCGTTTTACCGGTGCCCATCGTTTGGGTGGAAATGCATTCTCATTGCTCCCTAGCGACGAGGCGTCACGGCGACGGATGCTTGCTAATGCGGCAGAGGGACGGATGCACCTGTCACGGAGGAATGAAAGCATTGGCTGCATGCGTGGCGGAGCCGAGCAATCTAATTCCATGGCTGAAGGCAAGTGGGTATGCACGCGATGCCAGAACACCAACGCCTCAGATGCCACCACGTGTGATTTCTGCTCAGAGGTCGCAAATGGAGATGCAGAGGAGTGGAACTGTAAGAGATGTGCCTTCCTTAACTACTGCAATTTGCATTCATGTGAGGCGTGCAGTTTCTCCCGTCTTCTGTCGCCGGATGACATAAAGTTTGGAGTGCAGCGTATCAAATTACTACCAGCACATTTAGATTTTGTGCTTCTTTCTAGGTTCATTTCGTCCCTAGTTCACGCGTTGAACCCCATTCTGGAGGAGCGACAATGGCAGTTGGTGTGTCTTGAGGAGATTCCTCCGCAAGTGTCGTCCGTGGTGTCTCGTGGGGAGTTGATGGACGCAAAGCGTCTGGTGGTGAGGGTTCGTCTCCGCTCATCCAGTTGCCCATCGGAGTTGTTGCCGCTTGCGTATGTCTGCATTGCCGTTTTTCACCAACTAGCGCACATTGTGGAGCGCAATCACGGTGTGGCGTTTTTGGAGGTTTGGGCATCTTTGCTGCAGCGCTGTCTTGATGCTAGGGCGCAACTCAACGAGGGAGTGATGGATGATGAGATGATGGTGGGTGTGTCGGAGTTTACCAGACAGGTGCAAGACGTGCTCGGTGCACAAAAATGCGTTCAGAGGGGTGGGAGAGGGTTGTCACTGCTGAACACTTTGGATCATCGTCTCTTCGCGGATTGCGGCACTCTTATAAAGCGCTCCAGATCCCCTGATGCCTCACTGAGGGCGAGACCTGCCAAGCGGAGTTGCACTGGACGCTGCGGAAAGTGGACATGCACAAGGTGTAGTTTTGTAAACCACATGGAGACGTTCTTATTCTGTGAGATGTGTGGTGTGCCTCGTCTGCTTTGCCCGTTGCCCAGTGGTGTGGTGGGGGCTTCTCACCAAAAGCCGATCATCATTGTCGATGATGATGATCTGCAGGAGTGTGGCTCCAATACCACCGAGGAGGATGAGGGGATGATGATGACAGTGAATTGAAAGCTGAGGCGCACATGCTTCATTCGCCTTTGATGCGCCGTGCAGAAAAAAAAAAGAAGAAGAGGTGGTGGTCTGGGGTTCTGAGAGAGGGAAATGTCCGAGTGATGCAAGGCGCTGCACACGCGCACAAATCCCGCTTCACAGTCTCGGAAACTCTGCATTTGCCAATTCTCGCCTATCGCGTCTTTTTCTTCCTTCTACAGTCGCTACATTACCTCCTCCCTTTTTTCTCTCTGTCATTTTCTTTTTTTGTTTTTTTTCTATTTTGCTTGGTCTACTTGTTGGGGATGTGTCATGGACACACAATGGAGAGGCATTGCGCTTCGCCTGCTTGACGCGTCCCTACACGCCGAGAGGTCCTGCACATGGAGGTGGACACTGCATACGCCAACCTCTTTGGCACGCATGGGGAGGCAGCCGTGCTTGCCTGTGACGAACTTGGCCTTGTTCCACGTGACTTGCTTCATCGGCCAAAGGACTCGTTCGAACGAACGCGGAACGATAGCAGCGAAACGGTGCTTGTGCGGTACACCCTGACGGAGCGCACGCGGCAAAACAACATACGCAAACTATTGGCGATAAAGAATCGACTCATTTCGGAGGGTGAGGTGGCGCAAGGGTGGAAGGAGCGCCGCAGACTTTTCCCTGATGCACCGAGCGTGCCAAAAATACCAAGGGCAATCATGGAAAAGGCCATGGCGGAGATGGACACAGAAAGCGACAAGACTGATTCGATTGATGAGTTTGGGCTGGTCCGACCTGTGCCGCAGTTCAGTCTCTCAAGGGACGCTGCCGAGTCACGTGTGCCCACTGCCGGTAGTGGTGTTGTTTCCCTGTTGAAGCAGGAGTTGGAGCCCTTGAATGCCCCTTCTCAGGTGGGAAAAGTTGGTGGGGTTGGCCCTCGCGGCGAACTTTGTTTGACAACCACTAATATCGGCACTACCACAACACCAGCTGCCACTGGGCGTTCAATCTCAGGGCTGAGGCATCAGCGGCATCGGCAGCAGCAGCAAAGGTATGGGGCTAGAACCTTGTTGCGGTGGACCACCGACAGTGACGATATGAAGAAATGTATTCTCTCCCGTGGCGGGGGTCAAGAATTGCTGGCACAACGCCGAATGCCACCGCCTGAAGCGCCGCTTTTGCCTCCAATGCCATACCCACGGCGCAGCCTCTCCACGCTGAAGAAGGAAGTGAAGGAGCTTGATGAATACCGTCGCTTCCTACTGCGGTATGCATACGATAGTGTTGCCATGGCAGAGGAATACAATCAGTTTGTTCACAGCATAAAGTCCCGTGATGGTGAGGGCAAAAAGGAGGATTCAGTGGGCGTTGCAAGTGAGACTCGACAGAATGGGAATAATGCTTCTAATGCCGTCTCAACCAGGGGTGGTGGGAAAAGGTATGCCGACATACCAGCTGTGAGTGGTAAGACATCCCATGAGAAGCAGATTGCTGCGTACGTACGCATGGCAAAGATGGAGGTGGAGCGGAACTCGTCTAATTATAAGAAATGGAATGGTTTTCTTGAAGAGATGGACGCCTACGAGCCGGTGGGTACTATCGCGGCAGACCTGCGTGGTCGGACGAACATTGGCATATGTTCTTCGTTTGAGGATTATGTGCACTCAGTGAATGAGATGAGACGACGACGGGAAAGGGCACTTGCACAGGAGCGCCGTGCACAGAAAAAGCTTCAGGGGCTTAACAAGATCAAGGAACGTCATGCGGAGCAGAATATAGAGAAGCTCAAGAGTGACCACAATGATTTGTTTTCGGAGGCCAGGAATGCACAGTGGGAGATTATGAAGCAAAACAGGGAACGTGAGGATCGGCGGTACAACATGAAGCAGCAGCGCACCCAGGCAAGGCTGTCGAAGAAAAAGGAGCGTGCTGCGACGTACCATAAAAACCAGATGCTCGCCGCAAAAGATAAACGCTTTGAGCACGATCAGGAGGAAGTCTTTAGAAGAAATTTGAAGGAGAAGTTAAATACGATGGATATGCGAAAAAAATGGAATGTAAACTCCGTTACAGTGCGCTAGAAATGCGTCCGGTGGTGCGAATGTAAAGTGAAGCTCGTATTTATAACGAGAGGAAATGTGCTCCCATTTTTTCTTTCCCCCCTCCCTGTTGTCGTTTCTCTTCTCTTCGCCATCCCATCGCGTTGCTCTCCTCTCTGCCTCGTTTGTAATTTATCTCTCCCTTCTCCTCTCCATACGTTTGTATGTGTGCCTCGTCGTAGTTTTCCTTCCTTCCCCTGGAAGTTTCCCATTGGAAGTTTCCACACTCTTGGCAGCGGCAGTGGCAGCCCTCGTGGCACTCTTTTATTCATTCATTTACGTGCGAGAGTTCGCAGGAATTAGCGCCGCCAGCGTGTCGTTTCCCCCCCACCTATCCCACCTCGCTTTCTGGGATTGCTGCCACGTATCATGGCGCAGAAACATGTGAGTCCTCAGGAGCCCCTCATGTGTCTTGTTCAGTATGACTTTGGCATCGCCAAGCCGTCTGAATGCTTGCTGCCGGATAGACCAAAGGCTCCCACGCCCAATAGTAAACGACCCGGCGTGTCCACCTCGTTTCTCAGCTACAGTAGAATAATTCGCAAAGGTTGCACGAGTCTGGCCACAAGCGCCAAGTCGCTGGCTGCTGATAATGGAAATGGAATCCCGAGCTTCATCCCGCCCAGCAATGAGGACATTAATGCACCTGCTGTCTCAGAGGGCATGACGCTGGTCTTGTCGGTGGAGAGGCCACCTGTTCAGGTTGTCTGCTTCGCGGTGTCGCTGCACGTGTACGAACTTAGTAACGGACTATTTGAACGACGCAGCAAAGAACTGACAGGCGTCCACGTCTCGGGTATCTACCACAGCGGTGTTGTGTGCTACGGGATGGAGTTCTTCTTCGAGGGTGGGATCGCTGTTGCTGCCGCTGGTCATACTCGTTTTGGGAAAGGGTATGAAAAGGTTCCCCTTGGCACAACATCGAAAAGCCTCAGTGAGTTTAAGGCGTGGATTAGTCAGCGAGAGGAAGAATCCTACCAGATGAGCGCGTACCACCCCACGCAGCACAACTGCCACCACTTTAGCAGCGATGCAGCTGCCTTTCTTGTTGGTCCCGCTGGTATCATTCCATCACACCTTACCACCACGATCGATGATCTTCTCAAGACGAGGATTGGCGCGGCGGTAGAAGAGCTTATGCTACGATTTATTCGAGGAATTCAGTATGGGATCGCCAAGGTTCAGTGGAAACGTATGATTGAGCGAGGACAAAGCGCAATGCTCATTACACAGTCTGTGCAGGCATGCGGAATAGGTGTGCAACCACCAGCATGCATTATATTCTTCCGCGTGGATGATGCTTATAAGAGCCGCAAGGCCCTAGATGCGCTGACACCGTACGTGGAGCAGCTGGTGCAGCGCGGAGTAATAAGTCCAACCTTCATGGAGGGGTTGAGGCCCGCATTGCTTCTTGGTGAGGGAGTGGAGTCAGTCGACCCAGACGCCGTGATGGGCTATGTAGATATGATTGCATGTACACTAACGCACACGCACCGAACCCTTTGGGGCCCGATACTCAACTGCCTCCGCATCGCCATTCTACACAAGGTGGCATTGAGTGCGTGCGTGTTCCACCCTCAGCTTCTCCCTCTGCTTGCCAGTGGGGTGCGAGACTTTATGAGCATGACCGCTGACGGAAAACTTGCACTTCTGCGTGTTTTGTGCAATTTGTCATCCGGTACAGAGGGGGCTGTTGCGCTGAATTCCCCTGGCTTATCTGATCTGTGGGTGAGCGCGGTTGGTCTGGCCTTGTTGGAGTATCGAAACACTGCCATTGTGTACACGGGGGCGGCGTTGTCGGTGAATTTGGTACATGCATTTGTGTTGACGACGCAACCTACGCTCGCAAAGAGCCTATGCAGCTCCCTGTTTTCCCACTCTGCCAACCGGTTGATAACAGTACTGCTCTTCTTCTTGTGCCGCTGGCCCCCCGAGCGACTATCCGAGGCGGCGAAGAATATGTTGCTTCTAGCACTTTTTTTCATTGCGTTTAGCAGCCGGCAGGCCATGAAGATAGTGAAGACGCATCCATTTAGGGTTAACTTTGCAGACCTGTTGTCAGGGGTGAGGACAAACGAGAGCAAAGCGCTCCTGTGTCTCCTCCACAGCATTGAGTGCCTCTGATCACAACGATAATGATTATGATGATGACTTTCTTCTTTACGATTTTTCTGCCATTTTCTTCCATTATCGTCGCTGATGTGGTTGCTTTTTATGGTGATGGTGGTGGCGTCCTTTTGCAACTTCTCCTCGCGTGCGAATAGTCACTGCCTGTCACTTCTTCTTATTCCCACCACCATCACCATCACCATCATCATCATCATCATCATCATCCCTCGTCTTTCTTTACTTTTCTTTTCCTTCTTCTCCCTTGTGAACACATGAAGAAGAAGAAGAAGAAGAGGAGGGGGGAGCAACAGGTCAGGTAGCACATACATCTTCATTTCCAATTCTGTCGTCTTGAGGGAGTAATGCTGCACGCTGCGGTGGCACCGAGTCTTCCCGCCTCTGGCGTCACCCACTCTCTTGTCGGTCGATTTTCCGAGGCGCTACCTGATGGTATGAGTGAGTTATGTGTGGTGAGGAAGAATAATCTTGAGCTGTGGCGTATCCCGCTGGTGTCAGAGGGTGAAGGCGGCTGTCGTTTGTCGTACGTCACCAGCGTTCATCTGAACGCTCCCCCCATCTGCATCGTCACATGTCGTCCTCCTGGCTTTACTGTTGACGTCATCGCCATGTGTTTTGATGATTTTCACGTCTCATTTGTTCAGTACGATCCTCTTTTGATGCGTCTTCACACGCTGCTGCTGGTGCAACTAGATGATCGAGAAGTGGCACATGACGTAACACCCTTGGACGCGATTATGCGTACGAATCCGACGGGACGTTTTATCGCCGTGCTAGCCCGACGTCGCCATATGTTCCTGCTCCCTCTCCTGGGTATATATCGGCCTGATGGTGACAGCGTCGACGTGCATGAAGATGAAAACACAGCGAAGCTGGTAAAGCAAAATGGCCAACGCACAACAAACGTTATGGCACCTGCAGATGACTGGGGTGACGAAGATGATTATATGGAAATCCCCACGAAAACGAATGCGGCAGAAGAGAAGGAGGAGGAGGAAGAGAAGAAGCACGGCACCAAAGCAGGTGCCGAAACGATTGCAAAAAAGGATATACAGACGGAGAGAGACAACTCGGTCGTGGTTTGCGGTTTGAAGGGGCTGATGCGAGTTGGAGTCATCTCCATGTTTACCCTTGCAACGGCAGTAAAGGGTTCTATCCGCTATGTGCGGGATTTTCAATTTATTGAGTCGTCGGGGGAACCAATTGTTGCTTTTCTGTGCGAGCGGCAGCCAACATGGGCTGGACGCGTGAAGATTGTGGAGTGGCGCACCAAGGCGGTGGAGTCGAATATGCTGTCATTGCGGGTAGTTTGGACGCAGATATCTGCCGCGTCCACAGCAGAGCCCAAGTTGTTGCTTATTGGTGAAGTGGACGATGTTCCATACAATGTGACACACATGACGTCGGTTGGTGCCTTTTCACAAATTCCTTCAGGCGTTGTCTGCTACGGCATGAACACTGTCATGCACGTCACGACTAAACGAGGCTATGGGGTCTACTTTAACAATAACGGGATGGATGAGTGCATAGGCTCCAAGTCTACGGCTGTGTCATTTGGAAAGGCAGGATGGTGTGACACGAAACTTGAGACTTCGATATCGCTAGTTCGGGTGAATCTTTCTCTGGCAAACTGCGCGGCGGCTTCCCTGTGTGCTCTGGAGGAGGAAATGCAAGTTCTTGCCGTGTCCGAGGAGGATGGAGTGGTGCTTGCATTGCATTTTGTGGCGCAAGGATCTAGTGTTCAAGGGATAAATATCACCGTTCTTGGATCTGGTTGTCACTGCTCGAGCATATCGCTCATAAGCGACCGAATTGCCTTTTTGGGATCTGCACGTGGGAGCTCCTGCGTTGCTTTTGTTGATGCACTCCACAGTGATGCCATGAGGCGATTCCAAATTGTGGAGAGCATAGAGGCTATTGGGCACATTGCGGACATGGATGCGGTGGAATGCGGCATGGAGACTGAGGGCGATGGGGGGATCTCCAGTGCTGGCAAGGCTTCGTGGCTTGACAACACACCATATGCGGAGCTCTTGCACAGCACAGCGCTGGAGACGATACCAAATATTTCTATCGCTGCGCGGCGTGCCGTGATGGACTTGGCCGTCTGCGCAGGGGAGGGTGGCTCCGGGTCTATTTTTGTCTTGCGGCAGTCGGTTCGCAACAAGGTGGCTCGTCGTGAAAGGGTGAATGCCGTCTCCGCCTTTTTCATGGAGGCGCTGCAAAACCCTCGGCGGTTGCGTGCGGAGGATGATGATGGTGGGGATGGTGGAACAAAACGTGCGGCATCGTTTGCACTTCCGCATTTACTTCTCACTGGTCTTTCCTTTACGATTCTTTTTGTCGTTCGTGGCGATTCGGTGCAGCATGTGCGTTGCTCGGAGTTTCTTGTATCCTGCAGAACTGTCTTTGCGGCGAATGTTCCATGGCTGAACGCCATGCTTCAAGTGACGGAAAGGGAGGGTCGCATAGTATCCCCCGATGGAAGGATTCTGCTTCAAAGGTTTTATTTTATCTCCGAACGGGACGCGGAGAAGCAACGGCACGCTAAGGCTGCATGCCTGGCGGAGGAGTTGAAGCTGATGTTTCTGCTTCTGGAGGATGGCACGTTGCTTCAATTTGCACTCAAGGCTGCTCAGGTGACCCCCAAACGAGAAGTGTTTGCGGAGGGTGTGACGGCTTTTGCCTTGTGGCGGGAACATCGGCGTGTCATTGCCTTCACAGCCAATGGTACAATGGTGATTACTGATATTGAATCACGTACGATGCATGCTACATTCCCGCTCTTGGGCACCCTACCGCCTCATAGCGTGCCAGAAGCTTCGGATTTGCCAAGAGGAGAGGCACGCAGTGACGAGGCTCTCTCTCCTGTGGCGCATGTGGAGGTGGTGACCCTGTCCAGCGATGCTGCAGCAAAGGCGGAAGGGGCGGGTGTGCGGACGACAAGGAAGAGGAATCGGAGGAAGAGGAGTACAAGATCATGGGACAAGCGATCGGCAGCAACAACAAAAAGAGACAAGGGCGAGGAGGGGGAAGAAGAAGAAGAAGAAAGTGGTGAGGGGGAGGCGCATGGTGAAGAATACGATGGTGGCAGAGGTGAAGCTGGGGCAGAGGAAGAGGAGGAGGAGGCAGCGGCGTCACTCATTGTCATTCTTGCCACAGGCGAGTTGGCGGTATACCAGATCGTTTCCCCCGACACTTTCGGCCCGCTCCGCCTAATCAAGTCGATTCATCACTTTTTGGATAGCAAGGCAGAGCGTGAGGTTATTGAATCGATTGAGATGAAAAAGCAACGCCTGCAGCAGGAGCGTATGATTATTAAAAATGATACGCAACTCATGCGGCACTGCAGTCGATGTATCGTCCCATTCACCTCAATTGGTGGGAATGCCGGGGCATATGTTTGCGGTCAGCATCCTTTATTTCTGTTTTGGGACTGTCGCAAGCGGCAGCTTGTGGCGTATCGCCACCAAACTCCGGGTCCAGTGCGTGGGTTCGTGCCTTTTCACCCCATGAGGGGTGGTTTTATTTGTTGTTATGAGGGATTCGTAGATTTTGCCACCATGGACACATTTTGCGTGCCGAACGGACATGGTTGGCTGATGCGCCACATTCATCTTGGTGCCACCCCTCATTTTCTTGTCTACGATCCACCCGGGCGCTGCTGTTTTGTCGCCACCACACGGAAGGAACCATTCCGGCCGAAAAGGGCCTCTTTTGATCTGCAACTGAAAATCACCTACGACGAGGAGTACGGCGGCATTCAGAGCATTGCGGCGGAGGCACCTCCGTGCAACATGCCGCCCATCTTGCCGAACGCCGGAGTTCGTGTGCCAATGGTGGATAGATTTGAAATTCGTTTATTATCTACTGCAGATTGGAGATGCAGAGATACGCTCCTCTTAGAGGAGAATGAGAGGGTGCTGGCTGCGCAGACGGTGGAGATTCATTGCGAATGTGACGATGAGGGTAACGGAAAGGCACCAGTCTGTGTCGTGAGTACAGCCTTTCCCATTGGCGAGGATGTAACCTGCAGAGGACGCGTTCTCATTCTCGCATCGAGGTTAGTGCGCTCGAAACGCAAGATTGTTCTGTTGCACTCGGAGCCTCTCAACGGCCCTGCCACAGCTGTAACTGGGATCTGCAATCAGATCGCCGTCGCCGTGGGCGGGACGATCAAGCTATTCCGCTATGATTGGGAGTCCCGAAAGCTAGTGGTGGGTGCCCTGTTGTACGCGGGTGTCTACGTGACGAGGATGTCCGCATTCCGGAACTACCTCATATACGGTGACCTTTACCGCTCTTGTGCTATGGCACGCTTGAACGAGAGGAATCACACGCTGACGGTGTTGGGAAAGGACCGGAACGCCGTGTCTGTTGTTCATTGCGATATGTTGTACCACGACCGTTCCTTTGGGATTCTGTGCTCGGACGATAAGCGAAATCTACTTGTGATGGGTTACACTCCGCGTGCGTTAAAGATGGATGCGGGAGGTCCGAGCAAGGTGCTGGAGTCTGTGTTTTCGCTGGACGGGGAGTACCGCCTCCCCAGTGGCTGCTTGGTCAAGTCTCTGCGCTTCTGCTCACTCGCTGGCAACTCTAGCGTGACCCTGTACGCCACAAATTACGGCGAAATTGGGTTTATTGTACCGATTGGTGAACAGGCGAATCGCACGGCACTCTGGGTTGGGCGTCGCCTGCAAATAGATCTGCCACACACGGCCGGCTTGACGCCGCGCATGTTTCTCGGACTCGATCAGAGTTCACCGAAAACGGCACTGCGGGCAAAGGAAATGCTTGTTTCTTTTCCGCTTCTAAAGCAGTTTTTTTTTCTTGATGTCTGCTCTCGAAAAAGCATTGCAACTGCTGCGTATACTCAGTTGGAACGTGTCACGAACCTCGCTGCACTTGTCTACGAGGAGTGCAGCCTGTTCTAGACGCCGTGCCAACTTTTTACAATAAGTCCTTTTTTTAAAAAAAAAACATTTTAGAAAACCTATATATATATATATATATACTGAAGAATGGGAGCAGAATGGAAGGGACATTGTGTGTGTGTGTGTGTGTGTGTGTCGGCCTTCGATGAAGGGTAAGTCTGCAGCTAAATTGGGGGCTTATTTGTGTGTATTAGTTGTAAATTGGTGTGAATACGTTTTTTTTTTTTTTTTCTTGTGGTACGATGTATATATAAATATAATTTTTTGTTTCTCTTTTTTTTTTTGGGGGGGGGGGGGGTGCCTGTGCTTGCGTTCTGCACGGAACACTTCCATTGCGGAGGGCAGGTGCGTAAGTGTGTATATATATATATATATATATATATATATACTTCACGCGGGCGGTAGGGCAAAAGGTGGAAACAAACAGACAAACAAAAAAGAAGGGCGAGCCGAAAATACGACAGATATTGGAGTGCATGCGGATCGGTTCACGCGTGTTTCGAGCGGCAGTTGCCTCGGCATCTACATTCAGACCGCACATTCATCAGTCTCCTTGTGTCATTTGCAATGCTGCAGTAGCAGAGACCCAAGACGCAGGCAGTGTTTCTCCTTGCAGTAGTAGCGACACTTCTGCCATTGCTGCCACTACCGGTGGTAATGTGTGTGATGCCGCGCCCTTTCTCTCTCTACATGCTCGTGACCCTGTATCCACTGAGGATGGCGTCAAGGTGTGGCTGACCATTAGGGAGAGGCGCGCAGAGGCATTGCTTCAGTGGATGCGGGCGATGGGAGATAGTGATGGCAATCAACCGCCTGCAGAGGACGCGCGTTTGCAAAGGTGCTGGGAGGCGTACTGTGATACTGCGCGACCATTGTCGGACGATGATCTTTCGGGTGCAATCGACTTTTTGGACCGACTCTGTCAGGTGAAGTTAGATGATGGTGCCACCACTACCACTACCACCACTGAGTCCGCTTTGGTGCAAGAGCGGGAATCGCACCAGGGACAGCAAGGTCCAGCCAAGGATGGGAATGTGGAGGCAGAGCTACCCGACAATGCCTTCCTAACGTGCATCAAGGCATCTCTTGCCACTCCAGCGGACGTTGAGAAACAGTTGCGGTTTCAGCGCACACTTCTCGACTTTCGTCAGGTGGCGGAATCCCTTCAGCTGCCGTTTTTCTTGTGTTGCGGGACGGCGTTAGCGGCCCATCGAGAGGGTTATTTCATTCCACACGACGACGACATTGATGTGGGCGTATTCTACGAAGACTTACAACGAATGTGCATCGCTGCTGAAAAGGATGCGCAGTCTACTGTTGTTGGACTTCTCTCGCATATGGCTCGAGATGGCCGCTTTGTGACGTTCGACATTTGCGGGACTGTGGAGAAGGGGTTGGAATTGCGCTTCCTGCACTGCGAGACACAGGTAGCTCTTGACTTGAATGTGTACTACTTGCCGCTCTTGGAAGATGCCGCCCTTGTTGCGCAGTGCGGGCCGTTTGTGTGGGCGGCAACGCACTACGAGGATGCGGCTTTGAGATGCCACGGCATGTACCGTTACCGACACGCGCCCTTCGCCGCGTCGTTGATGCGGATGCCCTTCTGCGACCCAGCTGCAACGTCGAGCGCTGGTGGGTTTCTCGTGCCACCGAAGTCGTACCTGTCGGAGTACTTTGGCGACGACTGGCACATACCGAAGCAGTTCACATACGCAGATGGGCTTCACCGCGGAGAGTACAAGAACATAATCGAGGAATGATATTCTAACAATACCATCACCATTGCTACTGGTGCTATTGCTAGTATTTCCTCTTTGGCTGGTATTATAGCAGCGTCGCCAGTTGCACTTGGGGCTGCAGTGGAGACTATTTTTTTTTTTTTTGGTTTGTTTCAAATCATCTCCACTCGCCCATATTCTCGTTTTATTTCTTCTGCCCTCCCTCCTTCACACACACACACTCTCTCTCTCTATATATATATATATATATATGTCTGTGTGTGTGTTAATGTGTTATGTGTTACGTTCTTCTCACGTCTGTTTCTTGATAATGCACGACTCATCTCAGGGTGCGTGGGGCTGCCGACGGAAGAAACGACAACAGGAATCTGAAGATAGGACAGGGAAGGAAGGAAAGAAGGTGTGACGTTGTGGCCACGAGATGTCGAATTTCAACCCAAACGCACCGGTTTTTATTCCGACGTTTCTCCGCCATGCCACAGTCAGCGAGGAGCGGTATGGTAATGATGGGGAAGCGACGGGGTCACCGTTCAATGGACAACCCGTCGTCTTTCTGGTCTTTGGCTGCCGTGGTGCGGGAAAAACGACGCAAAGCACTCTCCTTGCCAAGGAGTATAACCTGCTGAATCTCTCCTCCGGTGACATCTACCGAGAGGGAAAGCAGCCGTTTGTAGAGCTGCGAAGAATCTTGCAGGAGGAGTTTGGTGAGGGAATTGAGAGACGATACAACGGTGTGGTGCTAGACCGCTTTGTTATCAACAGTGAGTTTGATGCGTTCTACATACAGTCTGCTCTGGATGCGGTGAGGCTACCTGTTCCGTTTGTGTTCATGCTTGCTGTGGACCTGCAATTGGCGTTGGGGCGCGCCGAGTCACGTGGGGACAACAAAGTGGGACATCAACACTGGCGCGCCGTTGAGCAGAAGGCGCAAGCTGTTACCGCCAGCAGCATCTACGCCCCAATTGGGTGCCTGAAGACGATTCGCGTGAGGGAGGAGGCAAGTGTTGATGACGTGTTTGACGAAATCAAATCGACAATTCAGTTTCAGTTTCCACAGAACATTCAGAATATCTCTCTTCCTTTCAAAGTGCGCCGTGAGTGGACGAAAATGAAACTAATTTCAGACTATGAGTTGTACATGGAGCTTGCAGCAGACGTGCACGCTGCGGTCGGAAACACACACGGGCGACGGGACACTGCACCCCTCTCTGTTGTCGCTGCGTACCTGGACAAGGAGTACTTTTCATTTGGTAGAAAGAATCTTCGGTCTTTGTTGACAACTTTCCACGTCACCATGAAAGCGGATGGAGAACGCTTCCTGCTGGTGAAACACAAACGGCACGGGTATATTGGATTTCCAGCGGCGTTCACACACTGCTACGACCTGAACAGCCTGTTTGAGGGTGTGGAGATGGGCCCACATTGCCCACAAGAGAAGACAAAGTTTCTTGGGCAAAGTGGCGTGGTCTCCAACGTTGATTTTCTGCTTGACACGGAGCTGGCGGTTGTCAAAGACATCCCGAGGTTTTACGTTCTTGATTACGTCTACTTTTGGGGGTTGGAGGGGAAACGAGTTCGATTTGAGCCCCGCCTCATGGTTCTTCGGAAGTACTTTGAACAGCTGAAGGATGCCGCAGATGTTGTGCTGCTGAAGGACTACGTCCCCATCAACAAGCTACGGACGCTCCTGTCGAAGTGGAAGGATGAGACGCAGTTGCCCATAGACGGCCTGATATTCCAACATGGTGATGTTTACAGAATCGGTCGGGATAAATTTCTCGTCAAATGGAAGCCTATTGAGCAATGTACGGTAGATTTCCGCCTGGCAAACGGCACCTTGGAAAAGGATGAGTGGACCTTTGAACTTATGGTCACCGATGATGTCTCGGGGAGGACGGACTTTGGGGAGATTCGCTGCGATAATGCCCTTGCCAGAATATCGGATGAAGTGGTGAGGAACAACCACCTCTGTGATGGAATTATAGTTGAGTTGGCTCTTGGGGACACAAATAAACCGGAGCCGACTGTGACTTCTTCTTCTTCTGCTTCTGCTGCTGCTGCGGCGGTGGCAGAGGAGAGCGTTGCACAGCCTGTAGGTAGTCGATGGTCCTTCCGATGCTTGAGAAACGACAAGCTGGTACCGAACAAATACAGCGTTGTGAAGAAGATCCTGGAGCTGAAGCATCTTGGCATGGAGGAGCTTGTCGAGCTGTGCGAGAAGGTCCCGTTTTACGGGGCACCGTGACCCGCTGCCTTTGCGCGTGCAGAGGCGATGGATTTCTTCTTTTTTGTCTGGTGTTTCTGTGTGTGTGTGTGTGTGTGTGCATATAGATGGAATCTCCATACAGTCTTGCATGACTGGGAGATCATCTTTTTTTTGTTTTGTTTTGTGGGGTGGGGTGGGGTGGGGTGGGTGAGGGAAGGGAGGTGTTTGTGCCACCCGCACTTTAGTCCAATGTTTCAACCGTAGAGGTGAAGTGGCGTGCAAAGCGAAAATAAATGAACAGACCGACGAGGAAGGCAGAGGAAGAGAAGAGCTGCGGCGTGGTGGAGCTGCAATGTGAAATGACTCGACAGGAGCTCGTACAGACACACATGCGAATAATAGATGTGGCTGCTGTTTCTTTGTTGTTGTTGTTACTTCTTCTTTGGGGTCTTGACGGGGAGGGAGGAGGAGGAGGGGTTTAGTTTGGGGACGCTGCGCCACCACATTGTGCGTCGTTGTCCCCTTTGCAACGTCCCTCCCTCTTCCCCTCCCCACATCCTCATCGTGTGACCGGCCTGCCTCTTTCTCTCCCACTGCCTGCAGACGAGTTCCACGACAGACTAGGGGAGTAACAATCAAGCAAACACAAGCAAACGGGGAAATTCACACAAGGAAGTAACAAGGCAAGAAGAATATATTATATAATTGTATAATATTACAACACATTAAACTATTTATATACTTAACAAAAAGGGAAGGATTTTGCACATCTCCACAGGCGAGGTGCATCAGAAGATTAGTACTTAACACGCTGCGCCCCTCCCCCCCCACCCCCGTGGCAAACAGAGACACCACCACCACCACCAGCAGCAGCAGCAGCAGCAGCACCACATACATATATATATATATATATATACAAAGAGAGTCAGAGAGACAAGGAGAGAAATAGGGGGGGGCGCACACAGAGCTATCTATTTGGTTACATAAATAGATAGACGGAAGAAGAAGTAGGAGGAGGAGGAGGAGGAGGAGGTGTGAAAACGACGCAAAAATATTTTATGACCCTAAACCCCAACGCGCCGCCATGGAATGCGCCGGATCCAAGTATGGATCACCCAGTGGAGCCACCACACCGAATGGGACATCAGGATCCTCGACTTCAAGGGTACACATCTTTTTATCAACCTCCACATGCACACCCGATCCCAATGATGCTTCCGCATCAAATGCCTCGCCACATGGTTGGTCATGGGTACTCTCACCCGGCGCACATGCCCCCGTTGCCGCACAGCCCGCCAATGCAGTCATACAACAACGCAAAGCCTCGGGGGCCGCAGCAGTACAACGCAGGCATTATGAATCCAATGCAGCCCGTCTCAACACCATCCTACAAGAGACTGAATCCCATTGTTATCGTTGTATTTGGATACCGCAAGGTAGGCAAATCGAGCGTTGGGAAGCGTATAGCGGAGGTGCGTAACTTCAGATACATCTCTCTAAAACCCAACGGGGATGCACCCCTCATTTCACCCACGGCCTTCGTTTCCCCCTTGGTGGATCTTCTTGCTCGAAAAAACACCTTCGAAGGCATCGTCATTGATGACATCGTCGTGCGAAATAAGTTTGAGCCCTATTATGTTCAATCGGTTTTACAACAGCATGGCCTAAAATTTGACGTGGCTGTTGTTCTGGACAATGACCTGGAAAATACCAAAGATAGGGACGTTGAGTACGACGACCCGCTTCAACGGCAGCTTCATCCAGAAAGCTATGAATTTTGTGCAAGTTATCTTCAGGGCGAGCCTACTGTCGTTATCGAGTGCCGTGAAAAGAGTCTCGAGGCCATAGTAGCCGATGCTATTCGGCAAGTGGGAGATATAAACGCCACAAGGGAAACCTCCTTGACACTGAGGGAAGTGGAGCTTATGCCCAACACTCCTCTTGAGCGTAACCCGGCGGTGGCTACAGCAGTACTGGAGGCGCAAAGGGAGCATTTAAACCTAAGCGAGACTGCGTTGTTTCCTTTTTCTGAGCCGAATTATCTGTTAGAGTATGCGACATTTGCGCGCCACGCATATGCGTTTCGGCGGTATATGATCACCCCGTGGATAAGGGGTGACAAGGTTACGTTAATTGGGTATCAGAACGCTGTTTATATTCATCTCCCTATGTATAACATCGTCTTCTGCTTTAACGATGCTCCACCTACGTTGATGCAGTTGGCCAAGGAGAATGTGGGAAATAACGGGGTGGGATTTATTCTGGAAGCTATTTTTGCCGGTGACAAGCTGTACATATCGGACATGCTCATGCTAGAAGGTGTGAAGGGCTCCGATAAACTTGTTCATGAGCGTGTGGACATGATGAAGGCAAAATTTGGCGATCTTAATGATGGTATGGTGCAGCTACTCCCGTGGTATCCAGTTCACTCCATTGAGGCATGTGACTCCGAAAATCCCAATGCCTTCGGCATACTCTTCATCAACCCGGACGGCATCATGTTTGGTGAGTATGACAGCCGCAACTTCCTCTACCCTCTGCACAAGAAGAGGACCGTTGAACTTCGTATCTGGAATGGCAGCTTCAATGCTGGATTGTGGACCTTTGACGCGTACTGCGAGGAGGTCGGTAGTGAGAAACTTATTGAAGGTGTTCCCGTTCACATATCCGATGCAGACGTAGCAAAATACTGCATCAATGATGGAAACATACTGGAGTGCTCTCGTGAAGACTACCATGGAGGTCCAAACAAGGCGCGAAAAGGAGCTAAACATTACGTCTTTCAGCGACGCTGTGCTTGGATGCTAACCCCGACCACGACGTTCAAACAGGAGATCTTTGTAAACGATCCAAAGTGGCCCTTGGAGCGCGTGGCACAGGCCTGTGCCGCAATAAAATACGTCCGCGCGTCGCGACCAGAAGAACACACAAAGACGGAAGAATAGAAAACTCCACAATCCCCAAACATGGCCGTACCCAACGACAAACGACAACAACATCAACACTACACATACTTACTTGTATGTACATTCCTAGCGCAGGTGTTTTTATTACTGTTGCATCTTTCACTTTGAACATCAGTTTTTACTGCTGCACATGATCATAAGATTCCCTCCACCACCATTACCACTTGGATTTTCCACAAGCCCCATCCCTTGCTGCAAACGGACACAACTGCAACGGTTGGAAATGAAGGCTGGCGACAACAACGAGAAACAAACAGCAGACGGAACTGTATTGCCCTTTCAAATATAATATCCCCATCGGACGCTCACACAGTACCTTAAGCAAAAGAAGGAAAGGAGAAAAAAAAAAAAAGAAAGAAAATGGAGGTGATGATGTAGTTGCATCGCCAAAATCAATGTTGTTGAGATCATTCATGCCGATCAAGATTCAGACATGTTCTACCAACCAGGCACCTACGCGACACCTCGTTACATTCTCCACGCATGCGCACCCATGAGAGCCTGACGCGAATGTGTGTATGTGTGTGTGCATCGGTCATGCGCGCTCTTCGGTTGCCCTTTCTTTCTTTTCTATTGTTGTGTTCTTGTGTGTTTTTGCTGCTCTGGCTCTGGCTCCGAGTTGGGGCGATGACGGCATGCGGGCAGCTCTCTTCTCTTTGTCATTCTCTCGCGCTCGCCGCTCGTGTGCGGGCGTTGCCCCGCCCCGCCACTGCGCTCACTTTGTTCCTGCTGCCTTTGACCCTCCTCCTCCTCCTGCTGCATAAGAAGGCAACCAGTCACAGCTTCTCCCATTCAAAGTAAAGTGATGATGCAGCAAGCGCACAAGGCGGTACTCCTCCTGCTGGGCCTCTCGGTGGTGCTCGGCACCTGCGCGGGGCACGGATACATCCACAAGAGCCGGTCGCGCCTCTGCACTGCGAATGATGGCAATTTGAACAAAAACTGCGGCCTGGTGCAGTACGAGCCTCAGAGCGTTGAGGGACCGAAGGGGTTTCCAAGTGCAGGTCCTCCCGACGGGAAAATCGCCAGCGGCAACCTGGTGCAGTTCAAAGAGATGGATGAGTTTGGCACCGATCGCTGGTTTGTTCTGCCGATCAGTCAATTTGCAAAGACGAACAACTCCAATGTGTTGACGCTTGAATTCCACTGGACCCTCACCATGCCTCACCAAACAACGTCGTTCGACTACTACATCTCGAAGAAGAACTACAACCCCAACGCTCCTCTGACGCGTGCGCAGCTGGAGCTGCAACCCTTCTGCAGCGATGTCACGTACAAGGGCAAGGTCCCACCAAGTGAATACACCACGCGCAACTGCGTGCTGAACGCCGACGGTTACGGTGGCCAGCATGTCATTCTTGGCGTGTGGACCATTGACGACACCGTCAATGCCTTCTACCAGGCGATCGATGTCAAATTCACTGGGGAGAATATCCCTTCCTCAGCTGTCGTGCATGCCGACCGAATTGTTGCCATGATTTCCTTCATCTTGCTACTTGCGCTGATGCTGAACTGAGCCCCTTCACACTCCGTGACCATCGCTGGCCCTCAGCTATGTGCCGTTGATGAATGTATGTGTGTAACGTGCGGCGTACTTCTTTTGTCGCTCTCTTTATGGGAGCTTGCGAAAGTAATATGCAACACGATGCGGTCACTGTATGCTGAGGAGTTCTCTCGGGTGCCACTAAAAACTTCATTCCCTCTTGTTACCTCCATGTTTGTAAGTTCGCGAAGTAATCAGATTAGGGAGATGAGCGAAAAGTATTTTCCTCTGTTCTTTCATCTTGCGTCCCACCACTGCCCACACACACCCGCCGCATTCCACCCCTCCTCACGGCAGGGAGGTCTTACAGGGAGGGAGGGAACTCCGCAAAAACTAAAGTAAAAAAAAAAAAGAAGCTAATTCGTAAGTAGACCTCCATGTTTTTTTTTTCTGCAAATTTTTGATCCGCTGTTGTGATGTTTTTCCTTTTTTTTATGTGCATTTGATCACCGTTTTTTTTTTTTTTTGTTCCTTTTCAACCTTTTTTGTTATTTCTTCCATGCACCCTGCACGGAGGAACTGACCGATTATTTCTGATTATACTTGGCTGCTGTTGATGTTGCATTCTTCGACCGCCTGGGCACACTCCAGCGCGCTGCAGAGGGATGAAACTTTTTTGTGTGTCTTGTGTCTTTTTTTTTTTTTTGTTTCTTCGAAGGCTTACCGCGAGGAGAAATGATCTGCGCTGCTTCGCATCCTCCTCTTTCAAGGTTTTGAAGGTAGCGGGTCTGCGCGGCCTTTGGGAAAACGTACCCGGTGCCTCGTGCCGATGGCACCCTGGTGGTGGGTGAATGCGCTTTCTTTTCTCACTGGGAGAACCTCTTTGGAGCAGCGGTTGTATGCAGACATGGGCGAGTTTGTGGGGTCAACATTGGTTCCAGTCTTATTTCGGTCATCGCCGTGGTTATTGGGTGATGGTTGTCTTTTTCTGTCTTCTGCGAGGAGACCGTTGTCAGCTGCGCGCTCCATACGTTGCAGGGGAAAGGTGGAGATGCACTTGCCGTGCTAGCATGTGGACTGCACAAGTCTTCGCCCCTGTTGTAGATGCCGCATCGCCGCTGCTCATCGGCTGATGATGTGTCGACGATATGGATGGGGCGCACTCCGAGACAGCAGGCAGACGCACTGAATAACTCGCTGACGGCTCGCTCACTGTTTCTTGTTGAGGCTGCTGCGCACACGCACGCACGCTGCGTTGCACGAAGAGAGGGGTCGTGAGTGCCGGCGCCGAGAGAGCGGGGTCGGTGCGGCCGCCACGCGGCCCCCGTCTGCAGGCGGAGTCCGGAGATGCGCCTACAAACGCCGGGATGGAGACTGCACGAGCGTTGCACCCTGTTTTGTGGCTTCACCCCAATCATACCTCGACCACAAACTCTCTTTGTTTCCGCATTTGGACGAAGCGCGTGCTGCGGGTGTCGTTTGATCTCTGCGGTGCTAAACTGGGGTGAAAGGCCATCCGGAAGAGTGGGATGGCGTCCGTAGTGCCGCGCTGCATATCCCCCGCGCACCGATGAGAGCCTCATGCGAGTGTGTGTGTGTGTGTGTGTGTGTGCATCGGTCATGCGCGCCCTCTTGTTGTCTTTTGCTTTCCTTTTGTTGCTGCTCTGGCTCTGAGTTGGGGCGATGTCGGCATGCGGGCAGCTCTCTTCTCTTTGTCATTCTCTCGCGCTCGCCGCTCGTGTGCGGGCGTTGCCCACCACGGCGTCTGTTGAGTGGCGGGCGTCGCAGATCGGAAGAGACGCCGCTTCCTGGTCGACGGGAACGGTGTGACGTGCTCGCCGCTGTTGCTGGAGAGCGAAGAAGTGTTCATTGCGTTCTGCGGGCTGTTTTTCCTGCTGCATATGACGCGCCTGTGAGTCGCCGGGGGGGTTGGCTGACCGTTGCGTTTGAGTGCCGCCTCACTCTCTTCATGGTGGACGTTGTTGGCAAGGTGCTTCGCGGATGTGGAGGCGGAGGTTGCAGTCCTGCGCGGGCCCTTCATCTCCATCTCTGCGCCATTTCGCTGCGGCGGCTGGAGTTTTTTTTTTTTTTTTTTGCCAGCAGAGAGCCACTGTGATGCAGTTGCTAACGAGGAATCGAGCTCTGTGTGGCACGTCATGCACCTTCTTCCTCCACTATGCTGGAAGGCTTTGGCAGTACAGCAGTTTACGTTTAGCCGTATTTTGATGCTCTACGTGGTGGTCAATCCGCGTATGCTGTGCGATGCCGCTATCTTTCAGTTGGCGTCTGCCGGGCGTTCCCTGCACCGTCACCAAACAACATTGTATCTTGTGGAGGTGATTCACACGTTCGCAGTCGATG